>JAIFAC010000233.1:0-140447 GCA_026545765.1 Plantago major | reverse complement strand
CTCTAAAGAAGATCGTCTGCACGAGGCTCGGTTCAAAGCGGACAATATCATACCCGATAAGCGATGTGAGGGCGATCATGAGTAACGTTCCGAGTCCAATTGGTTAGGCGACTCATAAGTCAGCTTGCGAATGGGTTACAAGTGGTATAAGAGTGGGACTATCGAAATTGCGAGACTAAGTGTAAATGCAGGGAAAAGAAGCGACCTTTATGTATGGGCGGTGGGAGCCACCTCTAGGATCCTACAAGGATGGTGGTCTCGGTACAAATTGCAACTAAAAAGCTCGGCGAGGGCGTCGATGATTTAAAGGGCGGTGAATTTAACATCCCACACCGATTAAAACAATGGAATAAATGGTATATACGAACACCGATGTATGAGGCCTTTTGGTGATTTCAAAAAGTAAATCCTTGCGACTCCGACCCAAAGGGGATAATATCATACATAGCGTGTGGCCTGGTCGTGAAGTAACCTTACCGGTTCAATGGGTGGGTCTCGGTCCATTAGTGGTTGGGTCGTCTGAAACAATGGAGAAACCGTCTTTCATGACCTATATTTTAATCATCTTCATGGAATAAATGTAAAACTCTCAGCTCAAATAAATCGACACACATTTTAAAGTCGGACATAAATGTAAGAAGACATGGAAGGAGCACAACAAACCTTTGAAATTGGGCCTCAAATCGACCCACAACCTTATCACGAGAATCTGAAATAGCGGCGTGTTACATGACCCTAATTCTGATCCCTTTCATGGTATAAATGTAAATCTATTGTCTTAAAGAAATCAACACATTCTATAAATGTAAGAAGGCAGTGAAACTAACAAACCTTTGGATCCGGGCCTCAAACCCACCCATCACCCTCATGTACCTACGATAAAAGAGAGCCTTTCATGACCTAATTAGAATCGATCCATTTACGATTTCTCAAGCGGACTTTTCGATTTATTGGAGAAGAAGGTATTTCGCTTTGTTTTCTTAATTGTATCAAGTTCAATTCTTATTCAACGTCACGATTTCAAATGTATGTATATTCTCCATGTATATATGTAGATTTACTCTCAAGATCCTTAATTCATTCTTGTTTTGGAATTGGTATTTTTTTATCATCGCTTTCTAGAATTCAATCATCATTTTCTTCTTCTTTATTATGATTTATCTTCATCTGTTAGGATTTAATTATGTATGTATATGATATTTATATTTTTTCTCGATGTAGCGGGTTTACTTTTAAATCGAAACTCATTTTTTCATAGTAATATTTCCCATCCTTATCATGTTGGAATCAAAATTCCCAACGTTCTCTGAGTTTTCACAGTCGATACATGTCTGACCAGAGTTGGTATGATTTCTCTTCAACTTTATCCTATTTTCATTATTTATTAATGGGATGAATTGCATCTTGGTCCCTTAAATCAGGATCATGTTTGTTTTGTCCTTGTTATATATACTTGCATTTTACATCCTCAATTAAAAAATAAATTGTTGATTTTTGGTCGAAAATAATGAAATCTTTCGTATCTTAAACATATAGCATAAAGACCTCCAAATTGACAAAACCCCAACCATAAAATCCTAAATTGAAGATAAAATTAATTGTCAAAATAAGCATAACCTAACCTAATTTCACAAAATTACAAAGTAAAATTAAATTTTGAAAACAAATATGAGTATAAAGATCCATGGAAGCTATAGGCATAACATATGTTTTATTTTCTTGAGGAATGTAAGGAGTCCAAGCTACAAAATAGATTTCATAGAAGCTCTCCATTTTAAAGATGTTCGACTCGCTTAAAAAAAATAGCTAGAGAAGAAAATTTCATTTAAGAAAAGAAGCGCGTAATGGAATCATTATGACATATTACAGGTATGTATATATATATATATATATATATATATATCTATATGTATATAAGTGGACAACTATCGAGTTGTGCTGAGTACACCAAATATTAGAGTTGTGATTGAGTGCGTAATTTAAGTTAAATTGGACTAATTTATATAAAGTAGAATTTAATTACAAAAATCAATTTGTCTTCTTCAATTGAATTTTAAGCTAATTCAACGACAAAAATGGGTTCATTATTAAAAAATCCAATTTACATTCTCGAATTAGATTCAAAGCCCGACAAAATCAATTAGTTATAAAAATCTTTCTTCTCCAATTAAATTAAAACAGATCAGGTAACATTAATCAAAAACCTAAATCAACTAGAAAAAAGACAATTCACTATTAGAAACAACGATATACTTACCTTCATTTTACTTCTTCATCATTTGTAACTATGTGCCAATACATGTTAATTATCACGTTCTAATAGTTTCCGAAGAGAGAAAAGATGCAAATTTTGATTTGAAGGAGGAAAAAACAAACTTTAGATGGCCATAAATTGTAATTGCACATTAATTGCGCTAGATGTCCAGAAATTGTAATTGCATATTGATTGTATATCTTTTCTTTAAATACGTGTTAGCATGATTTAATCTGATAATTATGCAAAATGGTGATATATATAGTATATAATTTATTTAGAAAAATTCCATTAACTCAAAATTTTAATTCTATACTAAACATTCTACTGGCTATTTGGTATAGAGTTAAAAAATTGAGTTAAGGAAAAAATTTAGTTAATGAATAGTAACTGAGTTAAAAGTGAGTTATAAAAAATGGTGTTTGGGATAGAGTTAAAATTTATAGGGTTTATAGGGTTGTTATATATGTTGTGTACTAGCTACTAGAAAAAATGGATTTCGTGATGCTTAAAATGGTCACAAAAAGGATACTATTGTGACGCTTATTAATTAAAAGCATGATAAGGTTTGGGGTTTCAATAGGTTCGGCGTCATTAAAAGGTCATGTAGTAACACCAAAATGTGTTACATTACATATATGTTGTCACCATGAGTGCGTCGCTATAGCTACTTTTGGTGACAATTTTAAGTCTCGTTGCATCGAGTAACTAGATTAACTACCTTGACATGGGTTACGATGGGGTGATTGTGGTGACACCAACTAGGGTCATTATATGTTGTTAGATATTTTGTTAGAATATCTGTTTAGATTTTGTTCAGCAACATGATGACTTATCTTAGTCTCAGAAAGGTGATTAGTACTCTTGGTTCACTTGAACATTGTAAAAGAGGAAACCCACTAAGTATGATAGTCTAGCTAATCTTGTATAGGATGTTAGGTCTCAAAATGTAATTTTATTTTATGAAGAAGACGAAGAAGACATCAATGAAGCTCGACAACTTTTGAAGATTTGAAGAAAGCGCAAGATTCTGAATCATTATTGAGATATCTTAGCGATATCTTGTGAGTAAAGCGATCAAACAAAGCGTGTCACAAGAGATGTCGAGAAATGAGATACATATCTGAAGACGAGGAAAGTGTCCACAGATATACATTCTCGAGATACCTTGAAGCGTTAAACACGTTTACGAAAAGAAACAAGATTGTTTCAATCAATACAAGTGGTATCGAAGAATGAAGATAAGGGCGTCTGAAAGAATCGGACAACAAGTCTAGTCTACGTCTGATGCATAGTTAGATTGACACTCTGAGGACAAAAGTATAATCTGATGCATTTAATGCAGACGGAGATATACGAGTAAAACCAGCGGCAACCGAGAAGAAGACAAAACACCTACGATTATACACAGATATCGATAGTTTGAATTTGAGTCTATGGATACTATTGAAGCGGCACTCAAATTCATCTATAAATATCAACACTTAGACAACTTGAGAGAACACACGGAACCTGACTCGAAAAGCTGAATACGCTAAAACATACGATCTACGATCTTACTCTCTCAAAGCTTCTTACTTATTATCAAAGCTTTACATTGCGACTAAAGCTTGTGATCTTGAGTAAACCTTTGAAGTTCTAAGTGTCACGATCCTAAACAAGCAAAGCTATACGTGAAGGAGTTGAATCAAAAGATCAACTATAAAGATTCATTCTCTTGAGCAGATATCATAAGACTTAGGTCGATAAAATCGAACTAGATACCATCTGTTGTAAAAGTGTATTAAGTAACTTAGTTCACGAGCTATCTGAATAAGCGAAAAGTTATTAAGGCGCTCATCGACAACTCAAACGAAAACCAACACCAAAACCGGAGTACAGGAAGTACTTAGTTTGAAAAATGGGGAATAACTCGAAGGTTCTGGATTATAGGAAGTACTTGATTTGGGAAATTGGAATAACTCAAAGTTTTGAGTATAGGAAGTACTTAGCTTGGGAAGCTAGGAACAACTCAAAGGTTTACGAGTATAGGAAGTACTTATTTGGTGAAGAAGCTAGGAACAACTCGGGGAACTTTGGTTGGGAACGATTGTTGAGAATCTTAGAATAGGATTTTGTAAGGTTATCTCAATTATACATTCTAGTGAATTCTAGGTCTCGATAGACGAAGTGGATTAGTTGGAGGATTCGCCACCTCGGATACCACTATACTTTATGTCATTTACATTTACGTATTTATGACCTGACACACACACTTATTATTTGTTTCTACACTTATCTTTATTAAAGTCTTCACTTTCGATTCTAAGTATCGATATCCATTCGAATATCGAGAAATATTTATCGACAAAAGTTTTAAAAGACTATTCACCCCACCCCCTTCTAGCTTTTACCTTGCCGTTATCTGGACGACAAGTGGTATCGAGCGGAAGGTTCACGATATACACCTTGAACCTAGATCCCAGATAGGTGAAGGAACTTTGTCCATTTTTTGGACTATTTAATTTGTGTTAAGTGTGCGGTATGTCTCGGAGTGATGCACCCGTTCTCAAACCAGAACTACGAAATGGAAAAATAACATGATGCTCCACCTTGAAGCCGTAAGTGAGATGATCGAAGTAATAAAGAATGGTCGATAATCATTCAACAACTTAAGAAAGTCATGGAGGTTTCAAGTGGAAGAGCCAGAGATCAAGCGAAGGATCTTCACAAGCAGATCGTCGACTAGTGGAAGATCTCTGTCACGTTATTTACGAACGAAAGCCGAGAACTACGGACATCGGAAGATGCGAAGAGGAATCGTCTGGATAGTCAAGCTCGTAACATCATCATCGGATCGACACGAGCACATCTGATTAAAGCATGGGGTGCTAAAGCGAAAATTGCACTGGCTGATTGAAGAAATGCGGAATTGAAAAACCAAGGAAAACAAGTTCGAAGTTCTAAAGTTGAAATTTCAAAATTTCAAACAAGGTCCCTGAAACTCTGGAAGAACTTGATTTGGTTTACCACTCTTATGAGTGATATGGCGACTGGGAAAGCGATAGATACTCTCGGAGAAGATTAAGACTATTGTCGAAGTCTTAACCACAATGGGAGCATACTAAATTCTTTTATTTCAACGAGGTATGCGAAATATCACTCGATGGAACTTTCTCTCATCTTGCTCTTTGTTGACTATGAGACAACTCGGAGAGAACAAACAACTAAAAAGTTGCGAATGTTGCTCTAGTTAATCGAAACTTGAAAAAGAAGAAAAGCAAGGAGGAGGCGAGGATGCTCTTGCTGCAAAGCAAATGAGTAAATTTGTCGAGAAATTGAGAGAGAAGAAAAGCGAAAAGTGAAAAAGCATCTAGGCTCAAACTATCACCGGTACAAAATATCACGAGCTCATTGAACAGCCATTTCGAAAGCATCATGTCTTGAGGAAGCGAAATGGAAGCGATATCTGTTTCTATTATCGAAACACAGCCACTTCAAAAGGATTGTCACCTCGACAAACTAAGAGCAGTGACAAGAAAGATAGAAGAATCTTGAGAAGAAGCCGTAAAGCTTTGTTAGCGAAGAAAGAAAGAAAATCAAATTCATTGGATGCTCTAGACATTGAAGCAGTTCGAAGATGACAATTCAGATGATTCAACCTACCATCACGAACTATGTGGAGTTACTCATGATATAATCAACTTGACCTCAAGAAGAATGAAATGTGTGGAGTTCTTTGAAATTAACGGACGGACATCTCAACATAGAAAAGTCTTATGGTGATGAGGTAACACATACTTCTTGCTACACTTATGAAAGTGATGAAGAGGAAATAAAAATCTAGAAAATCTCGGAAAGAACTTGACATCTATGAAAGAGAATTTCTAATGATCCGAGCTAGAGCGAAAACCTTGAAGAAGAAAAGAATTTTCTTGAAAGGAAAATTCTCAATTAGTTAAAGAATCGAGAGAAAGGATCTTTGAAAATGCATTTCTCAAAGCTCGGATATCTGACCGAAAAGTCACATGAAGAAGCGATGGCTGAGATTCTGAAGAATTATGAAAATCTTCTTTCTGAAAACAAGGAACTCAAGAAGAAAGAACTATCTTTTCAATCTTATGCCAAAGCTAGTGACACTCTCTTACTGAAGTACAATCTTACTTAAGAGATCCTTCAGAAAAGAAAGGACTTGGGTTGAATACTCAGACAGATTTCTCTACTACTCTGAATAAGAGTAAAGAAAAGAGAACATTTGTAAGTACTCAGCAAGACGGTTCCCATGCAATCTATAGTATCGGTGAAAAGACAAAGATTGTTGACAAAGGAAAGGCAGTTGCGACTAAACCTTTGTGGGAAAACAAATCAAAAACAAAGCTGATAGATGCGTCTGCGAAAAGAAACACAACGAAAAGTGTAAACACCACGATGCTATGTCTCTCAAAAGGTAGAATTGCGGGGTGGCAAATTCTCCCATGTCACTTTTACGGAAAGAAATTGGATCGACGAGAGACTAGCAAAGCTGAGAAAAGATCTCGAGATAGCTTCAAGTGCTCAAAGCAGTATTGGCTACAAAGGCATCGGAAAACAACTTGCTCATGAGTACAAGCAGGAGCAAGAACGATGGCTGAAGGCTAGAATTGCTCAAAGCAATTATCAGAAGTGGAAGTTAAATCAAGCCACTGAAAATCTGAATGCCAGGGCTAGAAGAAATCTGACAAGGAAGGCTAAGTTTGCTGAAAAGCAAACTCAGAAACCTGACAGGTATCTGAAAGCATCATATGGAGCACCTAGGAACACAGGAAGAAAATAATTCTTACTAATGATAACCTTCATTCAAAAAGAATTCATCCTTATGTTCTGTCAGACAAAGCATGTTTCAAAGAAATTCATTCAAAATGGATTCCTCTTGGAAGAACTTTTGATTCAGCGGTTCCATCAAAGATATGAGAACTAATCTCTGTTTCTGTTGTATGCGAATGCTTCTGGACTAAAGCACAATGGCTATTTGATAGTGGATCACGAAAGCACATGGCGGAGACAAAGCAATCTGGTTGACTACAAAGCTTGCAACACGGGACGGATATCCAGTTCTTTGGAGGAGAATTAAATCCCTCTCTGGGATTTGACAGCGTCAAATTAGGAACTTTAACAATCAGCGGCGTATTACATGTTAAGGATTTGAAATCTGATCTATTTAGCATGAGCAGGTTTGCGAAGGGTTTTACTATAAAATTCAAAGCTAAATCGCAAACTTATTGACAATGAGTCAAGCGAACAGATCTTAGTTGGTCGGAAAGCGGTCTTTATGTTGCTGTTGGGCATCGCCTGTTGAAGAATGTCTCATGGTGAGTCAATCTGGTCCTGGAAGAGCCCTTTGGTTATAGCACAAAAGAATGAGTCACTTGAATTTCAAAACTACGAAGACTTGCGAAAGAGTTAGTGGTTGGTCTTCCCAAAACATCTTTCGAAAGGATAGTATCATTGCACTTTGTCGGATGGGGAAGCGATCTAAGATCTCTTTCAAGTCGAAAATCGGACACTCTAGTGTTAGACCACTGCAACTTTTACATATGGATCTTTTTGAATCATCGTAACTAGTTATGCGGAAGAAATATGAATGCAGTTGTTGTAGATGACTTCTCAAGATTCACTTGGGTTGTCTTTACGAAACACAAATCGATGCCGGTGGAGATACCAAACTTCTTTGAAAAGCTTGAAATCATGAAAAATGAAAAGGTATCTGCAATCGAGCGGATCATGAATGCTGAGTTTGTCAATCGATACATAAAGGAGTTTTGTACTGCAAAGGTATACAACACCAACTTTCCTCTGTAAGAACACCTCGACAAAATGGTGTTGCGAAGGAAAACAGAACCCTTAAAGAAGCTGCAAGGACAATGCTAGCTGACACTGAGATAAGTGAAATATATTGGGTTGAAGCTGTAAACACAGCCTGCTACACTCAGAACAGATGCTTGATAAACAAACACCATGGCGGACCCTATGAAATTTTGGTTGGAAGACCTCCTAATATCAAACATCGAGAGTATTTGGTTGTAGATGTTTTGTTCTAAACAATGGGAAAGATTATAAAGAACATTTCAACCAAAGGCAGATGAAGGTGTTTTCTTGGCTATTCCACAAGCGGCAAAGCTTACGAGTTTACAACAAAGAACAAAGAAAATTGAAGAATCAGTTCATGTTGTATTCTATGAAGGAAGCAAGAAAACACCTCCTACTGATGAACTCTCAGAAAAGTTCAAAGAACTATTACTGAGGGATACTAAAGAAGAACCCTCAGAAAAGAAAAACATCGTTATGGAAAGTGAGGATGACTCTGACGTAGAAAAGCTTGGAAAGCCTAGTAACAACAAGATTACTCACAAACATGATGAGGAATTTCCTATGAGTTTTCGAGAAATGGAGCAGTTCTTGAGAACCTTCATCATGGAAGGTATCTGAAATTAAGAATCTTTGAAATGCATGTCTCGATATCTCTAACCTTTGAAAAAGTGTCGATATCCATGACATTTCTCATATATCGGATATCTTGAATCTTGAAAAAGTATCAAATCAAAATTCTCGTGATTCACATTCAGATCATCTGGATATTGATCCTACTAGCACTACACCTTTGATGAAATGGAGCAAAGTTCATCCTACAAAGGATATAATTGGACCAATTAATCAGGGTGTTAGGACTAGGAGAGCAATAGCTGAAAATCTTGATTCTCTCTTTGGATGTTTCATCTCGAATATCGAACTAAAAGTATAGAAGAAGCATTAGGAGACCAAGGCGGATCTACGCAATGCAAGAAGAGTTGGATCAATTTGAGAGAAACAAAGTGAAACTAGTTCCATTTATTGAAGGAATATACATGATTGGAACTAAGTGGGTTTCGAAACAAAATGAATAAGCTGGTGAAATAACGAAACAAAGCAAGATTGGTTGACAAGGATTCACTCGGTGAAGGCTTAGATTTTGATGAGTCATATGCAGTTGCGATTAGATGCAATAAGACTCTTTCTAGCCTTTGACTCATAAAATTTCAAAGTTTATCGGATGGATGTCAGCGCATTCCTAAGCGGTGAACTTGCGGAAGAAGTTTATGTTGAGCAACCACGGCTTTGAAGTTTCCTCGAAAGTAGAATGGTCTATAAACTACAAAAGCTCTATATGGTGAAGCAGGCTCCAAGAGCATGGTATGACACTTTGGCCAAATACCTTACGGAAAGTGGTTTCAAGAAAGGTGAAGTTGATAAAACTTTATTTACCTTAAATCATGATGGGAAACTACTCTTAGTTCAAGTATATGTTGATGACATCATATTTGGATCTAAGGACAAGCAACTTTGTAATGACTTTGCAAATCTCATGAAAAACAAGTTTGAGATGAGCATGATGGGAGAAATGAATTATTTCCTAGGATTGCAAGTCAGCAACTCGATGATGGAATATTCATTAGTCAAACAAAGTATGCAAAAGATATGCTCACAAAATTCAATCTTAAGCATTACGAAAGAATGCTAAGATACCTATGAGCATTGGAACCAAAATGACCTATCTTGAATCGGATAAGAGTGTTGAAGAACATAAGTATAGGAAGTTGATAGGTTCACTACTTTACCTCCTTTGCAAGTAGACACGATATTCAATATCTTTGTTGGAGTATGTGCTAGATTAGACAAATCCGATTGCAAACACACTACAACATTGCTATGAAAATATTAAGGTATGTGAAGAATGCAGTAGATGTAGGGTATGGTATCCTAAAGAAAGTGAATTGAGTTTAGCTAGGTACTGAGATCTTTGATTATCTTTGGATCATTGCTTGATAGGAAAAGCACTTGAGAACTTATGGGTTTACGGGCACTAGACTTATCTCATGGTTTAGCGAAGCAAAACTCGATTGCAACTTCTACCACAAAATGAATATATTCTTTGGTTGTTGTGCAACACAAATTACGTGGATACAACAACAACTTAAAGACTATGGACTCGATGAGAAGAAAACTCCCATTTTCTGTGACAACACAAGTGCTATTGCGATTACACAGAATCCTAAATTTCATGCAAGAACAAAGCACATTGATGTTAGACATCACTTCATCAGAGACCATGTTGAAAAAGGCAATTTAGAGATACTCAAGATTGGGACTGAAGACCAACTTGAGATATCTTCACTAAGCCACTACAAGAAAGTAGATTCTTAGCCTTGAAGACATAGTCTTGGACTAATGGAACTACTGATGAAAAAGTTCATTATCTGAGCAGGCATCTGAGAAGAGGTATACATGCGGTATCGAAAAGAGAGAAGAGTATCTCAGCGGGTATCGAAAAGAGAGAAGAGGTATCTGGGCAGGAACCCGAAGTCAAAAAGGCTAAAGAGCAAAAGATAGCTCAAGATCTACAGGCGGGAACTCGGATATACAATCATTACGTGAGCAGGGAACACAAAAGAGAATAGCATAACTATCTGCGATCAACTACTCTCTTGAATCTACTATTTCTATTTTGATGAAAAACTTGGGAAAATCCTAAGTATGAGACAAATTGAGATCTGAGCAGTGTCCTTGCTCCAACAAAATTGTGATTGAGATAGCTATTAGCGAAAATTCATTAAATGGGCACAATTACATTTGATGATTGTGATCATTCTTTGGAGAAGCAATGGTGACCCTTGATGAATTCAAGCGCTTGATCTGAGCAGCGAAATTAATTCCACGATAAATAGTGAATTGTTGACATTCGGACATGGCCCACTAAGCATTTAATCTTGAACTAGCTTTTGCTCACGCTTTGTTTGCAAATCACGATCGTATACACAAAATCAATTTGTATGTATTTATTTGTTGTTGAGATTCACTTGCTATATATATAGGATTTTGGCAAATGAAATCACTTTTGCCTAATCGAAATTTCAACTGCATCAAGCAGCAAAAACCTTCTCTAATCCTCTGCAACTTCTCTAAAATCTACGCTTTTCTTGATTAAGTTTTTACGAAAAGAATCACTCAATCGAATCTCTTTCAAACACAACTTCAAATCCTTACTATATAAAGAGATGGCCTCCAAGAACACTTCTACAGAAATCGATCCTCCTTTGATGCTTGAAAAGCAAGCACGAGTTAGTTATTATTAACAATCATGGTAGGAGCTTTCAATCGACCATTGGACTTCAAGTCCTGAGAATGATTTGGGGTGGTGCCATGGTTGAGGAATACCTCACCAGTGCAATAGAGAACCAAGCCGATGAAGCTAATTCTTGACATGCTTGAAAAGGCACAAATCGAGGGCTTTGTATCTGCATACGCCTAGTGAAATTTCATCACTTGATGTGTTGGAATTTTACAACAACTCGAGATTATTTCTGTGTGTCTGAAAACCTTTGAAATAGTGTCTATCAAAACCTCGATCGAGGAAAGGAAATCATACGGACTTAACAACTTCTGTAAGTTGTTTGAGGTTCAAAATCTTGAAATGATTTTGAAATAAACACGAGGATGAGAACTCCTTGAAGGTGTTAAATAACTACTGATGATGTGTGTGATCTTGAAATCGATACACCTTTGAGTTCAAACTTGCTTACATCGAACGGACATCTGTTGGTTCACTAGGATATCTTGGCTTGCATTCTTCACAGATGCTTTGATGGTCTACAAGGAGGTGCTGACGGATAAGCCAAAGCGATGGATCATGTTGTTCTTCTTTGAATCGACAAGACAAAATTTGAAAACCCTTTCAAGCTGGGAAAATGCGCCTTCATGAAATTTGTGAAGAAGATTGAGGCTTGAGCCTAAGATTGTTAAAGGACTAGTGAGCGAAAGGCCACGATGGGATATAGTGCGAAGATATGCTACTTGCGGGAAAAGCTTGGCATTGAGCTCGAGAGGCAATTTGAAATAGCAATGAACTTACTCTACAAGTATGAGTATACAAATCGATGAAAAAGATTCTTGGGTCTCGGAAAGGTCTAAGAAGAAAATCGAAAAGATATCTGAAGAAAAGGTTGCGACCAAGAAACCCGAACTTGAAGAAGTCTGGCGGCAAATCGAAGACACACCTAAAGAGGTTGTCAATTCTACAAACATGGCGGATGAACTCATTAATCTGCAAAAGAGTTATCACCTCTTGAACAAGTAGACTCGAAGAGAAAGTGCTTTCGGAAATGTTGCGACTAATGCGAAAGCCTGGCGATGAACTCATGAATCTTGCCAAAGTGGTGAAAAACACCAAGCCCCATCTGCGAAACCGCAGGAATAATGGACGAATCGGTTCCCAATCTTGAGAGCTCTAACGATGAAGATGATGAACTAGTCATCTCGGGTCCTAGAAAAATCAAAGAGGGCTAAGGTTCTTGAACAAATGGCGGTGATAAAATATCTGAAGAAAAACCTACACCACAGTTCTTTGAACCTATAGCAAAGGTTGTTGGTGCAAACACATCATCGAGGAATGACTCTCTTGCACAACTTCACAAAGCCACGATGAGTGGTATCTTAGTATTGGCGGAATCTTGATGGAAATGCCACATCTAAGAATACGGAAGAACTTCATGATCAATCTTACGCTTCGACAACCACAACAACCACAAACACAACAGCCACAAGTGGTTGATGAAATGGTAAATGAACTCCATTTTGAAATACCGAATACGGTATCTTTGAAGAAAATCCTGTAATTGGCGGGTTCCCGACTCGATGAGAGGGATCAAGCGAGACATCTACTCGAATGATCAACCGGGGAGGCAAGCGAGTTGCATACTCGGAAAGGTGTGAAGTGCGAAACTTCAAACAAAAGCTGAAGCGGGACAAGGCGACCAATGTATAGAAAGGTCACAAGTTCGAGACCAATCGACACAAGCTGCTCGGGTAAATGGTGGTTTAACTCTTACCTTGTGAAAATTTTGTACTTATAAATCTTGTTACCTTATAAGAATCTCTTTATTACGGTGAGTTAGAAGCGGAAGAACAAGAGGAAAAAGCTTACCTCGAATCTTGAAAAAGAGGTTCCTTGACCTCGACTCTTGAGAAATCGAGCACATGCCACGGTAAATGATTCTTAAAGAGAACTAACTTTCGATAAAAATGTTTGTATGGTCATTAATGATAAATGTTTCTAACAGCTCCATTTGAGATGGAAGAAGATAAAGCGAAATGCGAGACAAACCTAGAAACCAACAAGGTTTACGAAGCACACATCTTGAGCTTTCAAACTTGAAGGTATATGAAAATCGGTGATAAGTACTCTTGACTGGGTTATCTTAAAACTTCTTCTAAATTATTCAATACTATCTACTTACAGGCTCGATCGAGTAGAAGTGCAAGGGGACAAAGTTGCGACATCCCACACTATGGAAATTGATGAGGCATCGAGGGTTTCATCACGAAAAGATTCGAGGCTGCAAGTCTCGAGAGACAATATCTGAGCCTCCATGGAGGTAATTGACCTCTCGATATCGACTTGTCATAAAGTTCTTCTTGATAAAAATTCCTAAGTATTGTGATAATGTTAATTCTCGTTCAAGAAAGAAAGGTTGATGAGGACGGACTTCCAAGTCTCCACCTCACCACAAGATATCTGAGACACCAATTGTCCCGAGAACAAGTATCTGAGCGATGTTCATACTCGGTAACTCGAAACTAAACTACACTTCTACTCGGATATCTACCAAAGTTTTGAAACTCCTCAAAACTCTTTCTTTCGAGCTCAAGCAGATGCAAAGGTTCCCATTGAAGAAACAAGGACCTACTTCACTTCTTCAAAGCTCACACTTTGCAAAGCACATTGATGCTTCAAGAAATGGCGAAGTTAAGGTGCTCGATCTCTACGAAATATTGAGAATAGCGATCAACCAACCAGACGGCACGAGCTCTTGACACGAAACATATGTCGAAGCAATGTTAGCTCTGAACAACATCTGATTCGACTCTACTACACGAGGAGTTTTCCGGAGAAGTGGCGCATAGTTTGATACATGCCTTTGAGCAGGCGGATGATCGGACAAGATTACGAGATGGCATTCAAGCGATTACGCCCGACTACGCAATTCATACCTTCTGAACAAGAAGAAGTTAATGGGCAAAAGATCACTATCCCGGAAGTGATCAATCTTGTATCTGAAGATGATGAGGAGGAAGAAATGAATGAAAATTTCTTTGATGAACCTCCCACTAATCATCATCAAAAGGATGATAATGACAAAAAGGATGATGATGATGCTCTGCACCGAGGCAGGAGGAATTTCACGGAGAAACAATGCCTCAATTTCTTTGAAAAGCAAAGCGAGAAGACTTCCGAAATCTCGTCTTCATCACCTCAGAGATCTACTCATCCATCTTCTCACCAACATGCAGTTCCTACTGAGCAAGTAGTTGAGCTTTCTGAAGAAACCAATCAGAAAATATTAAACACTCAGACCAGAAGTACTCAACTCAGACAACTGTTGGAAGAAGAACAACAGCTCCATCTCCAACTGGAAGATCAAATAGCTCAATCCGGAGAAAGGCGATCAACTAGAAGATCAATACCTCGAAAAATGAATGCTTACTCTGCGGTTAACGAACTACGGGATCTTTGTGCGAGATCGCCAAAGAACTTCGTCTTGAAGAAGTATCGAAGTCAAGCATGATGCTAAGTGCATTATCTTGAAAGAAGTACCATCCTCCTCGAAAGGAAAGAAACCAATCTACGAGATGGTTCTTTGGACTTGATACAATTGATGAAAATGTCGAGAGGATGAAGATCCTTTGGGCTAATCCCTCGGATGATGAAGAAGACAAGACTTTGGCGAGGACACCGCCATGAACATCTAGCGGTTTCTCACTTAAAAAGAAAGTTGATTGCTCCTACAATCTTCAACAAAGCGCAACGTCCACTCTCGAGATTACATGGCGGTGCAGTACTAGCTACTACGAATAAGGAAATGTCTTCACAAAACAAGGAAGTAATTGCCTCGGTCCCTACGAAATGAGAAAGTTCTTTGAGCTCATCACTCGAGAACAACTAGCATGATCATTGCTCGAGAAAGATGCAGGAATGACAAGGGGCGATGATGTGTCTTTAGTGAAAAAGCTTTTCAAGAAGCAAGTTACCTGCTTTGGAAGCAGATGCCATCCTAGGCCCATTGGCGAGCTTCTTGATAAGGACAATGGACTTATCAAACAAAATCGAGCTCAAAGCCGAACTTGAAGTTGGTCACTTTACAACTATTTACAAGGGCATTTTGACTCTCTCAGATTCCTTTATGAGAGACAATGACAATGACTAAGGGGAAAGAAAGTACAAATCTGGACCTCAAAGTCGGGGAATGGGAAGAAGGAGATGAAAACAAGAAGAAATCTGGGCTGGTCTTTGCTCGAAGGAAAGGAAGAAAAACTTCCCACCACTCGAATCTATGAATCCTTCTCAAGCGAAGATGCTTCGGAGACCTCTGAAGGAACGAAAATGGTAACAAGGGCCATAGCACGAAACCTCCAAGGAGTACGAGGCTCGAGGAGAAGACAAGTTAGAGGATTGATGAATCTTACGAAGAAGAAGAAGAAGGTCAAATCAAATCGAGGCAATGAAGAAGAAGTGCAAAGATCTCACAAGAATTGATCTTGATGAAGATGATGAAGAGGAGTGAAGATGAAGCTCCTCTTCACGGAAAAGGAAAATTGAAAACTGGCGGGCCCATTTGCCAAAGCCACTAGCGACTAAAACACCCTCTGGAAATACCAAGTCTATCCGGGTGGTAGTTCTTCAACAACAACCCAAAGAGAATTCAAGGCGGAAAAGAGCGGTGAGGTGAGCAAAGACAAAGTCAACTTCCACTCAGGCCAGAAGAAGCCAAAATTGAGTATGTGAAGTATGACAATGATTCCTCTGTCTACAGGTGCATCAATCAGAAAAATGGCTATTGGATTCTGGAACTTAAGCATCTATATCTATTGGTAAATTCAAGATTTCCAGAACCAATCCATAAACAACTCATGGCATGGAGAAAGAATAAACCTACCTTGATCAACACCAATCACATCAAAGCATGGTTGGATTTTGAAGTTGTCGAGAAGCTGAAACCATGAAGAAGGACCTCTCTGATGATTGTCCTTATGGAAAGCCAGATGATGTGCACAAAATTCTGAATATCACAGGAACAGGCACAAGACCAAGACTTGCTGTGGAACCCTATGAGTCGTTCTATCTGTCAGAAGATCAATACAAGGGTGAAATCAGATATCTGAAGATTATCTATGGATACTTCAAGCTTTCAGATATCAGAATAGAGCATGCCTGGAAGTGGGGAAAGTACCTATGGATCAAGCATTTTGCCAAGGAAAATCCTACCAAAACCTGAAAAGTCGTGGATTTGCGGAGACACGAGATGCTTATCGAACTCTTCTTTATGATTATTCTGATGACATAAAAGGTTTGGAGATAGGAAATTTTCAGACTGATCCATAGAAACTTTGTTGAAGACTTGAAGATTGAAGACTTGAAGACTAGTTCTTTAGGATGTTTACTTGGAGCTTGGTTACTCCTGTTGTCCTAATTTACTATGTAATTTTTGCTGTATCTTGCTGACTGAGCTTAAATGTGTTATGTATTAAAGTTATCTGTAATCCTTAGTTGCGACTTATCTGAAGAACTTACTCTCAGTTAGTATTTTATAAAAGATAACTTGTCAGCAAAGATCACACCTTGTGATTTGGTTGATGTCTACTTTCTGCACTTAATTATATGATTTGAAAGATCTCAAGAAATGATTAAGTGGTGGATTGTTTCCTCATCAGTTGTAATAGGGAAGATAGTCATCGTTGGTGATCAAAATGGAAATTTGTTAGATATTTTGTTAGAATATACATTTAGATTTTGTTGACAACATGATGACTTATCTTAGTCTCGAGAAAGGTGATTAGTACTCTTGGTTCACTTGAACATTGTAAAGAGAAACCCACTAAGTATGATAGTCTAGCTAATCTTGTATAGGATGTTAGGTCTCGAAATGTAATTTTATTTTATGAAGAAGACGAAGAAGACATCAATGACTCGACAACTTTTGAAGATTTGAAGAAAACTACACAAGATTCTTGAATACATTATTAGGATATCTTAGCGAGATATCTTATGAAGCATAAGCGATCTGAAACAAAGCGTATCACAAGAGATATCGAGAAATGAGATACATATCGAAAAAGGAAAGTGTCCACGGATATACATTCTCGAGATACCTTGGCGTTAAACACGTTTACGAAAAGAAACAAGATTGTTTCAATCAATACAAGTGGTATCGAAGAATGAAGATAAGGGCGTGCAAAGAATCGGACAACAAGTCTAGTCTACGTCTGATGCATAGTTAGTTGACACTGAGGACAAAAGTATAATCTGATGCATTTAATGCAGACGGAGATGTCGAGTAAAACCAGCGGCAACCGAGAAGAAGACAAAACACCTTTCGATACTATACAGATATCGATGGTTTGAATTTGAGTCTAACGGATACTATTCAAAGCACTCAAATTCATCTATAAATATCAACACTTAGACAACTTGAGAGAACACACGGAACCTGACTCGAGAAGCGAATACTAAAACATACGATCTACGATCTTACTCTCTCAAAGCTTCTTACTTATTATCAAAGCTTTACATTGCGACTAAAGCTTGTGATCTTGAGTAAACCTTGAAGTTCTAAGTGTCACGATCCTAAACAAGCAAAGCTATCTGAAGGAGTTGAATCAAAAGATCAACTATAAGATTCATTCTCTTGAGCAGATATCATAAGACTTAGTCGATAAAATCGAACTAGATACCATCTGTTTGTAAAGTGTATTAAGTAACAGTTCACGAGCTATCTGAATAAGCGAAAAGTTATTAAGGCGCTCATCGACAACTCAAGCCGAAACCAACACCAAAGCCGTGGAGATGCAGGAAGTACTTAGTTTGAAAAATCGGGGAATAACTCAAGGTTAGGAGTATAGGAAGTACTTGATTTGAAACAAAGGAATAACTCAAAGTTTTTGAGTATAGGAAGTACTTAGCTTGGGAAGCTGGGAACAACTCAAAGGTTTACGAGTATAGGAAGTACTTGGTGAAGAAGCTAGAACAACTCAGAGGAACTTTTGGTTGGGAACCAATTGTTGAGAATCTTAGAATAGGATTTTTGAGGTTATCTCAATTATACATTCTAGTGAATTCTAGGTCTACGATAGGCCAAAGTGGATTAGTTGGAGGATTCATACCTCAGGATACCACTATACTTCTTTGTGTCATTTACATTTACGTATTTATGCTTCAACAACACACACACTTATTAAGCATTTCTACACTTATCTTTATTAAAGTCTTACTTTTCTGATTACAAGTATCGGATATCCATTCGGATATCGAGAAATATTTATTATCGACAAAAGTTTTAAAAGACTATTCACCCCATAGTCTTTTACATGCAGTTATCTGACCAACATATGTTCTTGTAATGGCGCTACATTTAGTGTGTATAAACATGTTACATGACGAAAATTGGGGTCACAATAACCATTTATGGTCACACGCATGGCGCCAAATAAATTATATGTAACTAGATTATGTACCATAGTAGGTGTCACATTATGTCAGTGGAGTATCATTATATATATGACTGAGAAATATCTATGTTGGCACTTGAAAAAATTCCATAATTGTATCGTAAGAAATGATATGAAAATGCTTACAAGTGAATTTACATACATGAATGAACATAATACTATTAAAAGTCACTAAGAAAAATATATTAGTCGAACGTCATCTTTCAAATAGAACTATATCAAGTGTTCATTGCCAACATCAAAACCAACTATATGTGCAAGAATGTTTGGCTGCTCGTTTCCATTCTCTTGGAAAAGTAATCTTTGCCCCTTTTTTCCACCTAGGTTTGCTTTCAACGGTTTGAATCTCATCCACATGCATAGGCTTCCTGTCCAGACCAAATAACCGCAGGCCACTTGTTGAAAACCAAATACACAACTAGAAGTATTTTTACTGGGGTTAAATAACCACAACAACATAAAAGTTTACTCAATCAAGCAGATATGACACAAGATTTATGCTCTAACAGTGAATTAAAACAACAAGTAATCTGGTATGTATACTTACTAACAGGAACAATCCTATCAAAAGTACTAATATCGATCAGACTCACAGGCATCCATAGCAATACAGTTCCATAAGAAAAACTATGCCAGGCACACGAGTAATTAAAAAGTGTAAGGACATACGGACGACTTAAATAAGTCACGTTTAAGTTTAAAAGCTGGACAGGGGAGCCAGATGAGGCTTAACAGTTTTTTTTTAAGCTAGCTGCTATAAATGAATTTCTCTCTCCAATTCAGAGTTAAATTATGCTCAATCTTAATAAATAAAATCCACCGTACCTATATTCCAATGTCATTATGCATTAGTACAAATAAATTTGTAATACGTGATGCCACCTCCCAATGCAGATACTCTTTACCTCAGCATGAGCATTAGACACGTACAAAATAAGATTTAAACGAGCCAACATATAGATCATCCTACATAAAACAAAATATATCACATGATTAAATGGTAGTAGAGTTACCGGAATAAATCACATCATCCTACTATTCCTTGTACAGAGAGATTCCAGCAATGATCAGTCACCACTCACCAGTTCAAAAGGTCTCGTAGTCGAGAAATCCGGGAAACCATGACAAAACCTCCCAACATCAGAAAACAAAAGCAGCACAACTACATCTCTGCAAGCAAACACAACAACTCGGCTATCAAAAAAAAAAAAAAGATCTTTTTATCAAAAAACAAACAAACCAGTACAAATACCAGGCATTTTCCCAAAAGATACAGAGAGGAATGGAAATGAAGACTCTTAAGTTTACATTTAGCTCCACAAGACATCTTTTCATATTTTGTATTGTGATACTGTGAGTTCCTATCATCAAAGAGGAAATAGAACAAAGGTGGGAGAAAGAGTAGAGCAATAATATAGATTAGTTATGCATTCATAAGCCCAATAGTCCTTTTATTTTGTTTTGAAACTGAAGTTTCTTAGTGCACTAGTATAAAGGTTTCCCAGAACTTAAAACTACTGTAGCAATTAACCTCTTATATTTCTTAATCTCCTTCTGTTGTAAATGAGTAAAGGGGTATGTACTTGAGGTGGTTGAAAAGTTCGATGTACAGAACCATATACATGATCCAACCACTTCAACTAAAATAAGAATGATGAACATGGCCGGTCACACAAGTCCATGTAATTCTTGTCAATAATATTAGACGAATGATAGTCACATGTTAGACCAATGATATTTAAGGAGTGATTGCGCAAGCTTTTTAAAATCACTTGCAAATTCTTGTAAAATTATCTAAGGGGATACTTCTAGCGTCATTATAAGACCAACATATAATGACACTCTTCAGATCATTTTTTTACTACTGGACTTTAGAATCATACCTGAGCTAAAATCTTTAGCCTACTGTTGATCATAAGAAGTCAGATTCTGAATACAAACTTGTTAACTAGCAGCAACCAACTCTCAGTACCTGTGTGTGATGATGCTTCAAAAGCATTAACATAAGAAAGAGTGACCAGCAAGGTCCAGGGTGAGGTTGACTTTAGATTGACATCTGTAAGAGGAAATTAACAACAAAAGAGAAATGTAAAGCCAATAAGTATTGTATAAATGAAATGGGTGAGTATTCATAAATTGGACTTGGAGATTACAAAATACCATGAGCCACTGATCTCTTCCACTCATCTTTATAAGCTCTCATTCAAGCTAACAGTTTTGTACATATACCTTCTAGCAAGCTAAAAAATGAATAAAATACTTAATATGTCCTCTCACTAAAAAACTATACCAAGTTTTACACTGATTATGTTGCTTACCAAATTGCAGCAAATCTTGCAGCAGTTGATCGCTAGTGCTACAAACACATGCACCCAAATCCAATCTATGAAATATTATATAATATATTTTAAAATCTAAAAAATCCCACCCATGGAAACAACAAACATGTAGACTTGGTGATTTCTTGGATGAAAAACACTACTCTTTAGTAATGCATTGGGACTGGAATGCTAGTCTGCTATATGATATCCTGACTAATATATTTTGTTCACAGCAAGATCACAAAAACAATAAGAGATACTAAATCCAATTGAAATTATAAAGCAAAAGAAATCAAGGGCTGCAAATTCATTTAACATTTTCTATGAGCATAAATCTCGAACTTGTGCAGTTTCATGAGTGAAAAGCATTTTTGCTGTCATCTTCTCCACATCAACAGTTGTACTCTTCATAACTGTATAGATCTCCAAGAAATTTTCACAACATTTTCAGTAATTAAATCCTAAAAAGGCATTACAAATACCTAAATAGATTCAGAATTAGGGACAAATCTTGTGGAATTCGAGAGATAGGCTTTCATGCCAGAACGAGTAAGCTTGAGGCAGGGCTTATTGATGTCAAATACGTTCTTAATTGCATCATCTCATCGTGTAGTATATGATCCATTATCAATCAAATAGCAATTACAGCTCACAATCAACCTGTGCATAGATAATAGTATTCGGAAGATGCAAGGTATCAATCGAGCGCTGTACATGGGCAAAAACAGGGGTGCATTTCAGTACTTGCGACCGCCACCTCCCCTACCGGCCGGAAAGTCATCGGACCGCCTATTTCTCCTCCATTTTTTTTTGAGACGAATGCGCCTTGGTTTTATAAATTAGATTAGAAGAAGTGTGGTGAAGTGATGACTGCCCTAGTTGTAGGGAGTAATAGAATAGTTATAGTGACTCTTATTTTACAATGTCACTATAAATATTGCATAATAATTGGTTATATTAGTACCAGGGTAATATTAGAGTAGTTGTAGTCACGCTGTGTCACTATGAAAAAGCGTCTAACTAGAGGGTTTTTTTTAGTAGTGAGAAGGAAGTTATGTATTTTATACTTTTTAAGTTATTTGATTGGTTTAAAGTTGTTAGTTTGATTGGAAAAGTAAATATGAAGTGAAAGTAGGGTAGTAATAGAATGGATGATGATTGTTTAATGGAGAAAAATTTGAGTTAAATTTTTCTTATAGATTATCTGAAAACAAATCTAGGAAACGTTTTAACAATGAATAGTCTATTTTAGATGAATTCCAAACAGCCGGCTAGTATTCATATTTTCATAACCCGATAAACAATTATAATTAATGTATGTGCCAAACTCGTAGGTGGTAGAGCTATGATTTTCCCATGTTCGATAAAGCATTGACTTTTACAAGAATTTAATTAAAATTAATATGTTTTTGTCAATAGGAACTTCCACCACATTTCCAACTTGACTTACCCAAGTCGGTAAACATTTAAGATATGTACTTTAACATTTGACCAGTTAACGCTAGAAGAGTTGGCGGATCTTGGTTCTTCCTAGATGGTTGGGAAGACAATTCACTTACCAAGCATGATATGCTGAGGTTTCAATATACCCGTTATTGAAACCGAAGCATTTCATACTTTTCCAGCGAATTATCATTTACAAAAGTTTCCCAACCATTGAAAGTACCAATCAACTTTTACGGCGTGGTAGCCAAATATTCTGATACATGTCTGAATTCTTGACTTGATAAAATAAGTTGGATGTGCGAAGGAAATTTCTATCAAATTAAAACAAATATTATGAATTATTCAAAAAAATTGCAGATGAATCCTGATGTTTCAAATTTCCCAAAATGTTATAAACTAAATAAATTAAATTGAAGGATTCATAAATAAGATAAGATAGACCCACTAGAAAAATATTATACGTTACATCATCCTTTCAGAGCCGGGTGGGCGGTATAAGAATTAGCCACTAATGGCATTGCTAGTCCTCGTATTTTGAAAAGGCCCCAATATTTTCAACTTAATCCATTATACCCATACTATTTACCACAAAGGCCCCAAGTAATAGATGGAAATGTGAAGTTCACTGCTCATAGGAAAGGGGAGTGAAATATATCATTCAAATGCCTACTTCTTGCAATATTATAAGGACTAGGTCAACTAATTATCCATCCATATATTATTTAAAGCACAATGGTCTAAACCTCACCAGATTCATTCAGTCCTACGTGGAATTTTGTGGAATTAGTTGTATTTTAGCCAGTATATATTTCATTGTTAATTTTGGTATGTTGACTACATATATAGTTTTTATTCAATCTCATATAACTTTATCTACAAAAATTCGAAAAATATTTTGAACATATATTTGAATTAAATGCGTGACAAGGCGAATCCATGAACCGATCTTGAATACTATTATTAATTAAATAAATTATTTTATCTATTAAAATAAAATATGAATTTATTAATTAAGATAAAATGAAATACTCAAATTTTAAAATTAGAGCATTTATTAAATTAATTCAATCCTACGTGGAATTAGTTGCATTTTTAACCGGTATATACATATTTCATAGTTTATTTTTGGTACGTTGGCTGCATATATAATTTTTATTAAATCTCATATAACATTATCTACAAAAATTCGAAAAATATATTAAACATATATTTGAATTCCCCGTGACAAGAAGAATCCATAGGCACCAATCTTGAATACTATTATTCATTAAATAAATTATATTATTTATTAAATAAGATAAAATGAAATAATTAAATTTAAAAAATAGATCATTTATTAAATAATAATTCAATCCTACGTGGAATTTTGTGGAATTAGTTGCATTTTCAACCAGTATATATTTCACTGTTTATTTTTTGTATGTTGGCTGCACATATATATATATATATAGTTTTGATTAAGTCTCATATAAATTTATCTACAAAACTTCGAAAAAAATTTATGTTTATATTAATAGATATTTATATTTTCAATTAATATATAATAGATATTTATGTTTTCAGTTAATATATAATAGATATTTATGTTTTCAATTATACATTTTGATTCTACGGTTGGCTGATTAGAATAGGGAGAGAATTTTGTTGCATAAAGTTTTTCGAGTTAAGCGTGAGGCGAGGTTAATGTTTTAGCGCTTAGATTATGAGTTGGGTGTCTTATATAATAAAAATATAATATAATATATAAAGTTAATGAGTTAAACCCACGATTCATTCAAATTTCATCCATCCTCGTGAAATTTTGATTCTCTGATTAAGCGAGTCTAAATAAGGAGCGTATTAGTGTTGTTGCTAAGATTATGTGAGCAATGTTATTGTTTGGTGACAAAATTTTATGTCTTATAGTTCTTTGGAAATGCGGAAGGTTTGCACCCAATTAAGAACTAAATTTGTTCGAAATTTTGAGGGGCAACATGTAGTAACTTATAGAGATTTTTCTTTGGTGATTAAATTTTTTAAATCGACAAATTTTAGCTTTGCCCCTTTGTTTCACTTTTCAAAGAAATTCAGGTATTTGATGGAAAATTTTGTTCCATATCTTTCACTATTAAACCTACCTATATACAAATCATTCATCATTTATCTCCATCTTCATGCCCGATATTGATTATCTGTTTGTATTAATAAAAGAAAATCGGTTTATGTATTTTTACGATTTATTTTCTACGTTTCAATTGGTGTTTCTCCAATTATGGAGGATGGTTCAAGCATAAAAGAAGTGGAAAAGTATTAAATAATATACTTATTTAAGTCATAGAAATTCAGGTATTTGATGGAAAATTTTGTTCCATATCTTTCACTATTAAACCTACCTATATACAAATCATTCATCATTTATCTCCATCTTCATGCGATATTGATTATACATTTGTATTAAAAAGAAAAATCGGTTTATCGTATTTTTTCTGATTTATTTTTCTATGTTTCAATTGGTGTTTCTCCAATTATGGAGGATGGTTCAAGCATAAAAGAAGTGGAAAAGTATTAAATAATATACTTATTTAAGTCATAGTTATCATGAGAATAATTAAGTTTGAGTGTACATATTCAACAAAATTAAAACATTTTAATATAATAGATAGATGTTGATGAAGTGGATTATATACTCTAAGGACAATACTAAGCAAATCCAAGCTTACAAGAATGGAACTTATACAACCTTAGACCATTCCCAATGGTCATGGTGATGTAGTGAATTTGTGAGCCACGCTTGACGATAAAATGGAAAAATCATATACAATGGGTCGTGGCCACGACCATGAATAGTGTTTTTAATATTTTATTATTATATATATTTTTAATTAAATAAATCATTTCATTCACTAAAATAAAATATTAATCTCATATAACTTTATCTACAAAAATCCAAAAAATATTTTTAACATATATTTGAATTAATAGTGACAAGGCGAACCTATAGACACCAATCTCTTGAATACTATTATTAATTAAATAAATTGTTTTAGTCATTAAAATAAAATATAAATTTATTGAATAAGATAAAATAAAATAATAGAATTTTAAAAATAAAAAACAACTCATTAAAACACATTATAAATAATTAACGTAACATCAAGCATTCAAAAATATACTCATTTTAAATAGTTTAGCATCGAACATTACGGACAAACTAAAATATCGATTATTTTGATTAGTCTCATATATATATATATATATATATATATATATATATATATATATATATATATATCCATACCCATACCATTTGTGCACTTCGATTATTAAAAGTAGCTTTCGTATTTTTCTACCATATTCTAAAGTTGATGGTTTACTTTGAAGCACACATGATCCGCATGTGCATAAATGATACTTGGAGCGTTTTCTTATTACTTGGACATTTTCAAATACAAAATTAATGTAAAAAGAAATTCATTTTAAGTTGTATTAACTCTCTACGTTTCTTTTTTATTTTTGAATTTAGGTTTCGACTTTTCTCTAAATACTTATGTATGAAAGATAGTGAATAATCGTAGGAGATAGTGAATAAAGTAGAAGAGGTGAGAAGGTAAAGAATAAAGTAATAAATTAATTTTCAATTTTAGGCATGTGAAGATGAGATCTATCTATATATTATAAAGACCAGGTTTTATTATCAATTCTAGCTATAGTACTTTATTTAATCAATGTGAAAAATTCTTTCATTTTTTTAGATTATAAAATTACAAAATAATATATAATCAGGGTAAATTTATTTTTTGATGCCAAGTTAATGCATATTTGGTTCTGTTACCTGTACAATTTTAATCTAATTTTGGTTACATAATTCTGCCAGTGATATTCAACCTTTGTAACTATTTATAAATGTGATCAATCAAATCTTCTAAATCCCATATTTCCATCATAATCACCACCCACACTAATTTTCTTAATGGGCATGAATTAGGATAGGAGGACATTTGAATCTATGCTTGACATAGTCCCTTCAACTGATCTTCTTAAGAATGTTCTATGAATCGTGTACTAGACGTGCTCTTTTCAGTTCTAGAAGATAGAAGAGACACACGTGATCTAATTGGTGGTGTGTTGATCTTTACATGTCTATCAACAACATTTTACATCTGAATACTTTCAATTTCATTTTCTTTATGTATAAGATTCGATCGGTAGGATGAGGTGTAAGGTTTCTCTTCTCTATGATCGAAATAATGATGTTCGGTCGATGCAGTATATACTCGAACCCGTTCCATACATTTATTACAAGACCCGACATGACATTTTATGATTAAGTTAGTAAAATTACATTTTTTGGGGGGTTGCATATACTCTCTGGGCGGGGAAACTCTCCTCGATCTTCTCTCTACTTTCTTGATACATAACGGGCCTGGGGGATCTGATACTCTCTAGGTGGGGAAACTCTATTAGATCTTCTCTCTACTTTCCTGATCTCAATATGACCCAGAGGGGGATCGGTGATACTTTCTAGGCGGGAAAAATGTCTTCTATCTTCTTTGTACTTTCTTGATCTCCATGACGGGACGGGAGGGGGGGGGGGGGGTGTTACTCTCTAGGCGGGAAAACTATCTTCTATCTTCTTTACTTCATCCATAAAGGGTAATTTTTGTGTCTTTGGTGGGGTGATGCATACCACAGCGGGGTTCTTTGAGAGCCGGTGGGTTGGAAAAAACAATAGTAACATGTGAAATTACGTTTGTATAATATTTTTATTGTGTGTGTGGTGGGGTGAACACATATTACATGAGATTGTTAGGAACAACCCTATTGATTGTGTTGTATACTTTCGTATTTTATTTTGATTCCGTTTGAGGGATAGATTTTTTTGTAAAAAAAAAAATGTATCTGTTACTAATTAACAAGTCGGGTACGGTAGGACCCTATTTTTACATTCTCTATAGTTAACATAAATAAACACTCAATAATATAATATTGGATGAAGAATGACTACCAACACCACGAGCGTTGTCTACAAGGAATTTTGACTATCTTATTTTCTCGATTAATTTATTTAATCGTCACATTTCTACTTATTATTAAAGTAAACTATATCGTTGCATGACGCAGGTTAGTACTAGTATATCTATAATCTCGTTCAATAACTAATACCATCTAATGTTTACCTAAGCGGATGGAATAAGTTTTGGAATCGTAATAACATCTTCAAATTTTATCATATTATAAATAATTTTTGTTTGTACGATGCATGTTATTACTCCATGCCTTCTCCAAGAAGCTTCTCATTCGATTAACTCTGTCCACGTTGGATCCGCATATTGCTCTTATAATATATATGACAAAAATTGTAAAAACACAGTACACATTAAAGTGCATAGCTTAAGGCATTTTTATATAATTTTGTTTAAAATAGCCATATATTTTAGAAACTAGAACGTGAGAACAACTATGCGTGTTGTGGCATTTAGTTACAAATAATAGAAAAATATATGAAGGTAAGTATATACCATCGTTGTTTACGATAATTAATTGTCGTTTTGAGTTGAATTAGGGTTTGCGTTAGTGCAAATTGATCTGTTTCAATTTAATTAATTAAGAAGATGAAGAATAACTATTGGTTATCGTTGTTTTTTTTTTAATGATAAATTGATTTTTTGGGTTGAATTTAATTGGAGAATACATATCGAATTTTTTTAATGATGGTGATTTTCTTTGGCGTTGATTTATGGCTTGTTATTTAATTTTAGAAGACAAATTGAGTTTTTTTCATGATAAATTGATTTTGTTGGAGTTGTATTAGGGCTTATAATTAGAATGAATAAGACACATTATTTTTTGTAATTAAAGTTTAATTTACATATATATTACAAATCGGTACAATTTAACTTAAATCAATCTTGAATTGCACAACTGATATTTGTCCACTTATATATATATATATATATATATATATATATATATATATATATATATATATATATATATATATATATATATATGTACACATACAAATCGAACATTCTTGAAAGAATGAAAAGTTTTTTTTACAGAAACACGAATTTTACTGTTTTATTCACCATTTTGTTTTCAGAATTGAGAATTTTATTAGTCCGTGCCTTCTCCTAGAAGCTTCTCATTCGGTTAACTTTGTCCACGTTGAATCCGCATATTGCTCTTATAATATATGACAAAAATCGTAAAAAAACAGTACTCATTCAAGTGCATATATAGCTTAAGGCATTTTTTATATAATTTTGTTTAAAATAGCCATATATTTTAGAAATAATAATAAAATCCAACATAATTGATTGAATGAGAAGTTTTTTACAGAACGGATTTTACTATTTATTCACCATTTTTGTTTTCTGAATTGATAATTTTATTAGTCCACATGTGTTTCTTATTCTAGTTTTTTTTTTACCAAGTAGGAAATCTAGATCTTGGTTACGAAAAACTCAAGCAAAAGTAAAGACTAATAGCAAATTGAGCAAGTCTCGTGAAAGACAATTTTTCCTAAGTTACATGAAAGACAATGTTAAGTGTAAATTGGATGAGTGTGAGAACTTGACAATAAAATTTTATTACAATCTCAAAACTGGAATCAAATAATAAATATATAGAAGAAGGAGAATGATTCAATGGCAGACAAATTCAATTTCCGAAACAAAAAGACCTTGTTTTATAATTTGCTTTAGGTCATCAAATCGTTTGTGTTGCCTCTTAGCTTTTTGAATATTAGATCAGATAGAAGAATTCACTCAAAACTAATTGATACAATATAGTTAGGTTTTAAAAAATCTTTTAGGGTTTAGCAAAACATGGGATCATGAAAAACCAGATTCTAATTATAGAATAGTCATCAATTACCAACACCTGACCTCTAACATGTATCAAAATCTCAACAAGACAGCAATTAAGATCTCAATATTAAATAAGACTGATCGAGTTGTAGAGAGAAATTCTACCAGTTCGTTTGTGCATGTATCGGCATTGAAAAACCTTCGAAGTTTGGGAAACAAGATTCCAATATTTTCCTGTAGAAAAGTACCAATTTTCAGATCGACAAGGATAAATTGAGATATATGTAGAAGAATTAAATCTGCATATAAATGGATAACAAAATGATCCAGAACGTTGATCCTCAAGACCAGCAAACAAGATTGTAATTGGACTTAACAAAATAAGAAAACATGAGTGATATATAATATTCGGAAACGAAAGTTACCGATTGATTTCAAAACAAGGATGGAAATGGAATGGATGATTCAGAGATAAACCTGCAAACAAGGAGAACAAAATGATGTTAATTAGCCGATCTTCAAACCAGAAATCTAAATAAATGTAGAACAAACACAAATGATAGAAGAATAAAGAAAATGAAGAGAGGAGGACGAAAAGAACAAGACCTTCTTCTTCTTCTCGCCGCTTTTCTCGAGTATCTGTCAGTCTCACTGAATGTCTCTGTTGCTGCTGATTTCTATGAGCTAGGCTTCTATATTTATAGTACTAGGTTGGCTAGGGCCTGGGTTTACACTTGACACCTAATAATACTTGATCACCACGAGGCTCAAAATTCAAATCTATCTTGACCAACTTAAAATTGATCAGCGAGTGTTGAAACAACTCCGTTTCCATTAATTTTCATGGATCATCGGTTTTTATCTCTAATTTTCCTTTTAGTAAATGATAATAAAATAAAACCGGTAAACAAAAAGTTATTATCCGATTATCGCATTTGTTACTCGGTCACTAAATGAAGCTTCAATTTCGAGTTTAGTACATATTACCTGACCATGATTATCGAAGAAGAAACCTTTTTTTTTTTTTAATTCAATTTTGCCTTTTAAAATTTTTTAAAATGGGTATTTAAAATGTTTCAATTAACAAATATATAGGGCATTTTATTTATTTTACTTTAGTTTTGGAGGGTTATTGAGACTCGAGGGGTGAGTGTAATTCATAAATTACTTATTAGGTCTTAGTATTTATAATTGTTTTTATATGTGTTTATGTGGGGTTTGTAAGCATAATCGGTTGATCAATCTGAATATACAATACGTTAGAGATGTTATTTATTTCATTAGGGCATAAGAAAGCTGATTTAGCCCTTAAATATCACATTAATCTTGTGTGCACTTGTTAGCATATTTTAAAAGCTTGTAATTGTTAGATCTGTTCCAACTAATTTCGGAAAATCAGAGTTAGATTTTCCAGGTCAGAAAAACTACTTAGACTTCACAACCGATATAAGGGTACCTTAGACAGACACTTCCTTATAGTAAAGCAGAAAGACACCACGATGAGGGACATCTCAATTAAAATAGACGCAGAACAACCCACAACTCCCTCTGTCGATACTTAGACGATTGGATTGTTTCTCTTTTATGTGACTCGAGCATATGTCTATTCCACTTTATTCAATTACGTACATTCCCGTCCGATGGCTATGCATTTTGCCTAGTTGAATTGCGATTTGATTCTCCAGCCCTCAAAATCTCATGTTCGCTTTAGCCAGATGATGCATGGTATCCCTCAATGTGCACATCAAATTGTGTATGATGTTCTTCGTGCTATCAAACTCTCTTAGATCAATCCATTCCGTGTAGTCACGCCCGTCGGGTTGCTGATCAATAAGACATTGACGCCAAGAGCATCTACAAATTTATTTAAGTAATAGAGGAAGAATTTGCTCTAAATTATTGTGGAAAACACATAATATATTACCCTGGGTACACTACAAAAACATCGCTCTTTATCCGTCGCTAAACAGCGACCGATCCGTCGCTAAATCCGTAGCGACGGATTTAGTGACGGATATTAAGCACATAAATCTTTTGCTCGTCACAATCTCTTTAGAGACGGATAAATTATCCGTCGCTAATTAGCGACGGATTTAACGATGGATAAATTCGTTGACCTTTTTGTGACGGATAATTATCCGTCGCTAACAAGGTTTTAAATCCATGATTCTGTGCCTTTTTTAGACGGATAACTTAATTTAGCGACGGATTTTCAATTTTTTAATAAATAAAATCCAGATTTAGAGACGGATAATTTACCCGTCTCTAAATTTGCAGATTATTTAATTTTTTTAAAAAAAATTGATGCATGTTTTCATATTTCACATGTTTCACAATATAATCTACGATAATAAATCCAAAATAATTAAATTTTATTAATTAACAGAAAGCATTCGACGGATACAAATTATCCATAATGAAATTAAATATCCGTACAGAAGCTAAAATAAGAAGTCAATTGGCAGAAAAACACAAGTCCAAACTAACTATTTTGGGAAGCAGAACAGAAATGTATCAAGGCTAAGAAGATGTCGTTTTCTTTTTGAATTGATAGCTCTCGACCTTCGATCCTCCTCTCCACCTCAGCCTGAAATCGTAAAGTGCATACCATGAGTTACGGATGAAAAAATCACTCATACTACACAAATATGAACCTTAACAAAGAAATGTACCGCAAATAAGGACAACAATTTAATAAGATAACACAACAAATTCAATGGTGACTAACATATCATCCAAGTTCAGTGGCTAACATACCACTCACATATAGTAGCTTACATACCAGTCATATTGTCCTAAAATTTTCTAACATAATGGTGACTAACATATCACCCAAGTTCAGTGGCTAACATACCACTCACAAATAAAGCACAAAAAATTAAACTTACACTGGTCATATTATCAACGCACTACAAGAAATCCGTCAATTAGCGACGGAAGGTAGCGACGGAATCTATCCGTCGCTATTTAGCGACGAATCGCTAATTTTAGCGACGGAATGGAGACGGACTGAGCGAATTCGCTCAATCCGTCTCTAATCCGTCGCTAATTTAGCGACGGATAAAAAAATCCGTCGTTATTTAGGGACGGATATTAAATCCGTCCCTAAATAAGTTGACCGGATAAAAAAAAATTAAAATTGATTTTAGCGACGGATCGCGATACGTCGCTATTTAGCGACGGATAGCGATCCGTCGCTAAAATCAATATACTATCAGCTTTCGTCTCCAGCAGAATCATTTCTGCGTGTTCTTCCTTCTTCATTTCTTCATTCGCCAAATCTCATCTTTCCGGCCAAATCTCGACCGTTCCAGCCAATTTCGGAGTCTTCTCGAAGCCTGTGGGACAAGGAGCTCGTGTGATCAACAAATTTCATCTTTTTTCAGCTAAATCGAAGGTATTTTGGCTAAAACCTTAACTTTGCCAAATTTGGGGATTTTGTTAATTTCGACTAATTTGAGCAATTGCATGTTTATTGTAAGTATGTAGTAGTTAGTTAAGCTTATATTACGTAGTGTGTTAACTTTGAGATGTTCAGTTGATATATTGATTGTGAATTTGGATTTTTAGTATAATGTTAAGATGTTTGGAAGTATGTAGGGTTGTTAGTTTGATATTTTCGTATATGTAGTAGGATTAGAATGATTTAGTTGAGTGTTTTGGAACCCTTACTTGTTGCCAAATTGGGAATTTTGTTAATTTCGACTAATTAGATCAATTGTATGTTTATGGGAGCTATAGTATACTAGCTAGTTAACTTTGTGCAATTGATATATTGATTGTGAATTTGTATTGTTAATTAGTATAATGTTAGGATGTTTGTAAGTACGTAGTAATTTTGATTCGATAAATTCGTATATATACACTAGATTATGAAGATTTAATTAAGTGTTTTGAGACTAGTTGGTGATTATATTAACGTAAAATGCATGTTATAAATCTAATAATTGTAGACGTGTCAGCTAATCATATAATTATGAATCCCGATCGTTCATGGATGTACCGTCGCATAGTGAATGGCAGAATTCAGTCTAGTTTTGTGGAAGGGGTTGAATCCTTCATCACTTTTGCGCTTACACAAACTACTTGTTTGAGTGGGGGGAAGATGAAGTGCCCTTGCAATGCGAACAAATGTAGGAATAAACAATTTTGCCTCTGAAAGCGGTAGTGGAACACTTGAAGCGTAAGGGGTTCGTGTCTCGATGAGGTATGGTGTTATCATGGTGAGACACGAGCACGTTCATGGATTATGAGCATCTCTCAAAGCGTAAAAGGAAGGAGAAAAATGTGATCGGAAGTACTCAAAATCGTCTACATCGATGCTAATTATGATCATGAGCGGATGGAGCAAATGGTGTATGATGTTGCGGGTCGAGTTCATGGACACGAGAGCCCGATGTAGGGGATGTGGAGGAGCCTCCGAATCCTGCGGATCAGGTGTTCTTTGACTTGCTGGAATCAGCAAAGAAGCCGATTTATCAGGGATGTAGCGAGTTGTCTTTGTTGACTCGGCTAATGAGTTGTAAGGCTAATGGCCAGCAATCAAGCGAGCTTCAATGAATGGGTACAAGTAATGTCGGATCTTTGTGGGAAGAAAATCTAGTTCCTGACTTTTACGAGCGAAGAAAAGATCACGGGGATGGGGTTGCCCATGGAAACCATAGATTGTTGTGAGGATATGTGCATGATCTATTGGGGGAGGATAAAGATCTACTGAAGTGCAAGTTCTGTGGTAAGGACCGGTACAAGCGTTACAAGGAGGGGGCTGCAAAGAAACGTCAGAAGAAAAATCTACCACATAAGAAAATGTGGTATTTTCCTCTAGCACTTCGTTTGAAGAGGTTGTACGCTTCAAGTGCTTGTCTTAGATAAAATGCGGTGGCACAAGGAGTGTTAGGAATATCTATTAGTATTTTGATCACTCATCACATGTTCTTAGCGGAAAGGTGATTAAGTACTCTTGGTTCACTTGAACATTGTAAAGAAAATCTTGAGTATGATTAGTCTAGTAAATCTTGTATTAGGATTATAGGTCTCGAGTGTAATTTTGTATTTCAAGAAGACCATGAAGATCAATCATAGCAATGGAGCTTTTACGAAGATTAGAAGGCGAAGATTGCACAAGGTTTATGAAGACACAAAGGTTTAGTCTAACTCAGAAAGACTATGTCCTTAATCATTTCTTAAGTACATTAACTTACTTTGGAAATATGATTCTGGACATATGACATCATGAGCATGGAGCATGCAAGCCATCAGAAAGGCTCATGTATCCGTTGAGACTAAAGGACAATGAGCGATTATGCATTAAATGCATCGGCGAAATCTTTGCAAAAACAAGTCCTCTACGAAATAAGAGATAGTGACTTACAGTACATAGTTCAAGATATAAGCGGATATAATTTGATAGAGAGCACAATGGATACAATTGAAGCGCCTCTCAAATTTATCTATATATATCACACACTTAGATGCTTGAAGAACACACCTTAGAGCGCTCTATCTTGCAAACTTACCATCAAGCAAAGTATTCTCTCAAGCACTCTACTACCCTTTAAAGCTTTACATTTGCTTGAAGAATCACTAGTAGTTCTAAGTTGTCACGAACCTTAACAAGAGATTGTTATTCGTGAAAGAGTTGAACTATCGGATACCCTTTAAAGCTCATTCTCGAGCGGACACCAATTACTTGGAGTCGATAAAGCGGTATTATCCTTTGAACAAGTGTATTAAGTAGTCTTGTTCTATTAGGCTCTCTGAAAACATAAGCGAAAAGTTATCGAGAAGCCTCTCGACAAACCTTATAACCAACACCATCGAGGCGTGGAGTAGAGGAAGTACTTGATTTGGGAAATGGGAATAACTCAAGGTTATCGAGTAGAGGAAGTACTTAGCTCTAGGAGCTGGGGAATAACTCAGGGGGAACATTTGGTTGGGAACCATTTGTTTAGGAATCTTAGAATAGGATTATTGTAAGGTGAACTCGATTATCTGTTCTAGTGAATTCTAGGTCTCAAAAAGACCGAAGTGGATTAGTTGGAGGATTCGCCACCTCCGGATACCACTATACTTCGTGTTATTTACCTTTCTGTATTTACATTTCCAAAGCCTTTTACACTTATTGTTTACGCACTTACCTATCTTAAAGTCTTAGCCGCTCTCACGAATTTAGGGGTTTACGAAGCTGTGTTTATCGACAAAAGTTTTAAAGACTATTCACCCCCCCTCTAGTCTTTTACTTTGCCGTTATCTGGACCAACAAGTGGTATCGGGCGGAGGTTCACAAGCCTTAGGCTGAACCTAGATCCCAGATAGGTGAAGGAACTTTGTCCCTTCGAGGACTATATAATTTGTGTGTTAAGCGTGCATGTATGTCTCGAGTGATGCTCCAGATTACGAGAAAACTACGAGAAATGGAAGAACAACATGATGCTCCATCTGAGGCCATTAGTGGCGAGATGATCTATGTCATCAATGAAGGGCCTATCAAAATCGAACAACTCAAACAAGTTACAGCGATGTGCGATGGAAGAAAAGCCTCAGACAAGGAAGATGGGCGAGGATGCGGTTGTTAGTGATAGTGGTCGTGTTGCTCGTGGAAGCATTATGTATGAAGACAAGCGAAGAGCTACGGACATGCGAAGATGCGAAGGCAGATTGGATGGTCAAGCTCGTAATATCATCATCGGATCGACACTGAGCACATACGATTATAGCGTAGGGTGCTAAAAGCGGCGAAAGTTGCACAGCGATTGATTGAAGAAATACGTAGCCGGCCAGAAAACCAAGGAAAACAAGTTGAAGTTCTTAAATTGAAGTTCAAAACTTCAAACAAGGTCCCATGAAACTACGAAGAACTTGATTTCGGTTTACTACTCTTATGAGTGATATGGCTGCACTTGGTGAAAGCAGCAGATACTCGGCCGAAAAGATTAAGACTATTGTCGAAGTCTCAATCCATTTGGGAGCACACTAAGTTCTTTTATTTCAACGAGGATGCGAAATATCACTCGATGAAACTCTTCTCTCATCTTGCTCTTGTAGACTATGAGACAACTCGGAGAAAACAAGCAATGAAAAATTGCAAAGTGTTGCTCTAGTTTCTCAAGGCACTTCTGAAAAGAAGGATACCAAAGAAGCATCTGAAGAAAATGCTCTTGCAGTAAGACACATGAAGAAATTTGTGAGTCAAGAGATTGAGAGAAGAAAAGCAAAAGAAAAGCTGAAAAAGCATCTTGGCCCAAACTATCATCAGTACAAGAACATACAAGTGAACAACTCTCTGAACACCCCCATTCAGAAAGGTGTTAGTACTGAAGCTGCAGAAATAGGAAATGATATCTGCTTCTATTGTCAAGCTGGTCACTTCAAGAGAGATTGTCCTGCTTTAAACAAGCTCAAGACAGGTGACAAGAAGGACAGAAGAAATTTCAAGAGAAATCAAAGGGCCTTACTGACTGAAGAAAGGAAGGAAGAAGATTCAAATTCAACTTGATGCTCTAGACTTTGAGACAGATTCTGAAGATGGAGATTCAGATGACTCAAACCTACCATCACCAGAATTGTGTGGAATCACCCACGATGTAATTGACTTGACTGAAGAAGAAAGAAATGTGTGGAGTTCTTTGAGATTCTTTGGTCGGACATCTCAACATTGAAATGTGTCTTATGGTGATGAGGTAACTAACAATTCACAATTTACGTACTATGAGAGTGATGATGGAATTGAGGATCTGGAGTTGGTCGAGTGAATTGGATCGTTATGAGAAAGAATTTGGAAGCACAATCAAAACCGAATTCTAGAAGAAAGCAAAGAAACTCTTGAAAAGAGGTTACTAAGCTAACAGTGTCTGAAAACAAAAGCTGAAATAGCCTTTAAAATCTCGGATATCGAGAAGGAAAATTCTCACAAACTAGCCTTGAATGAACTTACCAAGAAAATGATGAAGCTACTTTAGAATGAAGAACTTCGAGGAAAGAAAGAGCTATCCTTCAATCTTATGCATAGGCTAGTGACACTCTCTTTGAGGTTCAATCCTATCTAAGAGATCCCTCACGAGAAAGGTGGACTTGGACTCTATGAACAATCGAGTAATTCATTTCCTCACGAAGAAGAGTGATGAAAGGTTGACCTTTGTAAAAGTCGACGAATGGTTCTTCAACCACCTATAGCATTGGTGAGGAAAGCAAGGGTGGTGACAAAGGAAAAGGAGTAGCAACTGACCTTTGAAAGAACAACAAGTTCACAAGAAACTTGTGGATGAGGTTTGAAAAGAAATACAACCTCGGACATGTAACCATCCACATTGCTATATTACTAGGAAAGGAAGAATTCTTTGGGAATAGGCAAATTCTCTCTTGTACCATTTATGAAAATAAAGGCGGTGCGAGAAACTAGTAAGGCTTCGAAGAGCGTATTGAGAAAGCGAAGGTGTTCGAAATGGCATTGGCTATCGTGCTATTGGAAAAGTTTTACGCAACAATATAAGGAAGGACAAGAACAATGGCATGAAAGTGATATTGCGTAGCAATGAGCGAAGTGGAAGAAATCTCAAGCCATGAAAAGCTGAATGCGAGCTAGAAGGAACACGGCGAAGGCTAAGTTCTTTGAAAAGCAATCCCGAATCGAGGTCGAAAGCACCAAAGGAACACCTAGAAACACCACGAAGGAAAATTGAGATCAAAATTACTAATTTTATTGCATCTCCTTACGATCAAGTTAGACAAAAACAAACTCCCGAAATTCACTAAAATGTGGATTCCTCTTTGGAAGAATGTTTAGTCTAAATGGTTCTATCGTGAAGCAACAACTAACTCATTTCTGTTTTTGCGAGCGCCTCTTGGACTAAGGCTCGATGGCTATTTGATAGTGGATCACGGAAAGCACATGACGGAGACAAAGCAAATCAGTCGATTACAAAGCTTGCAACAATGGACGGACATCAGTTCTTTGGAGGAGAATTAAATCCCTCTCAGGATTTGTAGCGTCAAATTAGGATCATTAACTATCAACGCGTATTACATGTTAAGGGTTTGAAATATAATCTATTTAGCATGAGCGGTTTGCAGACAAAGGATTTCTTGTGAAATTCAAAGCAAATTATTGCAAACTTATTAATGATGAGTCAAGCGAGCAGTCTTGGTTGCTTTCGGAAAGCGATCTTTATGTTCTTGGGCATACTGCCTGAAGAATGTCTCATGGTGAGTCAATCAGGTCACCAGGAAGAGCCTTGGTTATGGCACAAAGAATGAGTCACTTGAATTTTAAAACTACGAACAAACTTGCGAAAGAGTTAGTGGTTGGCCATCCCAAAACATCTTCGGAAAGGATGGTATACATTACACTTTGTCGGATGGAAACAATCTAAGATTTCTTTCAAGTCAAAATCAGACACTCTAGTGTTAGACCACTGCAACTATTACACATGGATCTTTTTGAATCATCTGTAACTAGTTATGCAGGAAAGAAGTATAGTCTTGTTGTTGTAGATGACTTCTCAAGATTCACTTGGGTTATCTTTACGAAACAAATCGATGCTAGGGTGGAGATACCAAACTTCTTTGAATAAGCTTGAAGTCATGAAAAGGACAAGGTATCTGCAATCGAGCAGACCATAGTCTTGAATTTGTCAACGATTACATAAAGGAGTTTTGTACCGAAAGGTATACAACACCAACTTTCCTGTAAGAACACCACAACAAAATGGTGATCGAGAAAGGAAAAATAGAACACTTAAAAAAAGCGACAAGGACAATGCTAGTGACCTTTGAGATAAGTGAAGTTTATTGGGTTGAAGGCTGTAAACCTGACATGCTACACTCGAGCGGATGCTTGATAAACAAACACCATGACAAGACCCCATATGAACTCTTGGTTGGTAGACCCCTTAATATCAAACATCTAAAAGTATTTGGTTGTAGATGTTTTGTTCTTAACAATGGAAAAGAGTATCTAAGAAAATTTCAACCAAAGGCAGATGAAGGTGTGTTTCTTGGTTATTCTATGAATAGCAAAGCTACGAGTTTACAACAAAGAACAAAGAAGATTGAAGAATCGGTTCATGTTGTATTCTATGAAGGAAGCAAGAAAACACCCCTTGCTGATGAACTCTCAGAAAAGTTCAGGGAACTAATGATAAAGGATTCTGAAGAGGAACTCTAAGAAAGGAAAAACATCATTGTGGAAAGAGAGGATGAACTGACGAAGAAAAGCATGAAATGCTAGTAACGACGGATGATTCTCGGACATGATGAAGAATTTCCTATGAGAATTCGAAATGGAAGCGAAGATGTTCATCGAGAGCTAACTGGAAATGACCTCTCGGCGAGCATGTCGAAGCTCTCCTGCGAGCAAGTGTCGGACATTCACCGCCCTTACGAGGTGCAAAATGTCACGAATCTTGAAGAAGTATCAAGTCGTAGTGATTCACATTAGGATCACATAGATATTGACCTACTAGCCTAAACCCATGATGAGATGGATCGAGGATCATCCTGCAAAAAGGCGTGATTGGACGATCAATCAAGGTGTTAGGACTAGGAAGCAATAGCTGAAAATGCTAACTCTCTCTTTGGATGTTTTATCTCAAACATCGAACGAAAACTATAGAAGAAGCATTAAGAGACCAAGGTGGATCTCGACAATGCAAGAAGAGTTGGATCATTTGAGAGAAACAAAGTTAAAACTAGTTCCATTTGTAGAAGGAATATACGTGATTGGAACTAAGTGGGTTTCGGAAACAAGATGAATGAATACGGTGAAATAACGAAACAAAGCAAGGTTGGTTGCGAGGATTCACCAGTTGAAGGTTTAGATTTTAATGAGTCATATGCACGGTTGCAGATTGGATGCAATAAGACTCTTCAGCCTTCTGACTCACAAAGACTTTAAAGTTTATCGGATGGATGTCAAGAGTGCATTCTTGAATGGTGAACTTCTTGAGGAAGTCTATGTTGAACAACCACGGCTTTGAAGTTTCCTCGAGAAAGTAGAATGGTCTATAAGCTCTGAAAGCTCTTTATGGTTTGAAAGCGGGCTCAAGAGCATGGTATGACACTTTGGCTAAATACCTTACGGAAAGTGGTTTCAAGAAAGGTGAAGTTGATAAAACTTTATTTACTTTAAATCATGATGGGAAACTACTCTTAGTTCAAGTATATGTTGATGACATCATATTTGGATCTAAGGACAAACAACTTTGTGATGACTTTGCAAATCTCATGAAAAGTAAATTCGAGATGAGCATGATGGGAGAATTGAACTATTTTCTAGGATTGCAAGTCAAGCAACTCGATGATGGAATATTCATTAGTCGACAAAGTATCTGAGAGACATGCTCACAAAGTTCAATCTTAAGCCTTAAAAGAATGCTAAGATACCTATGAGCATAGGAACGAAGATGACCTATCTTGAATTAGATAAGAGTGTTGATGAACACAAGTATAGGAAATTGATAGGTTCACTACTACCTTCTTATGACGGACACGATATTCAATATGCGGTTGGAGTGTGTGCTAGATTTCAAACAAATCGATGCAATCACACTACAACATTGCTATGAAAATATTAAGGTATGTAAAAGTACGATAGATGTAGGTTTGTGGTATCCTAAAGAAAGTGGATTGAGTTTGGTTTGGTTACTCGATCTTTGATTATCTTTGGATCAATGCTTGATAGGAAAAGTACCTCGGGAACTTGTGGGTTTAAGGAACTAGACTTATCTCATGGTTTAGCAAGAAACAAAACTCAATTGCAACTTCTACCACGGAAATTTGAATATATTGTTGTTGGTTGTTGTGCGACACAAATTACGTGGATTCAACAACAACTCGGACTATGGACTCGATGAAGAAAACTCCCATTTTACGTGATAACACAAGTGCTATTGCAATCACACGAACCCCAAGTTCCATGCGAACAAAGCACATTGATGTTAGACACCACTTCATCGGAGATCATGTTGAGAAAAGCGATATAGAGATACTCGAGTTGTACGGAAGACCGACTTGGATATCTTCACTAAGCCCTTACAAGAAAGCGGTTCTTGACCTTAAGACATAATCTTGGATTAATGGAGTTGCCTAAGGACTGAAAAATTGTCTGAATCTCTAAAGGCTGAATAAGTGAGTAGGCCTGCGAAACAGTTCTCGAAAGCGAGTTGATAAGAAGTGATGCAAAGGTTTACGGTAGCAATACTCGGAAGACAAAACATTTCTGGAGCGGGTATCCGAAAGGCAAAGGGCGTACACACTTAATAAGTAAATAAAACTAGAACTTACTTCGAGAGTAGGACAAATACATTCATTGAAGCTTGACACTTGAATTGAGAAAGCTATTTAGTCATAAAGAGAAATGGACACACAAAGCCCAAAAAGTATAAGTTACGAAAAGTCGAACATATGCAATGTCTTGTATTTTACCATTTTCATGATAAACAATATATAGATAAGGACTTGACACTCGAATGATAAGCTCGAATGATTAAGTGTTCCTACTCTTTACTAAGTGACCAATGAATGTAGCATATTAAAATCCATCAAATCGGCACATTACCATTTGTTGATTGATATCATTGCAAGATATTCAATATAAGCCCTTGATGAATAAGCGTTTGATCTCAGCGGGTGAGATCAAAACAAAGCAAGTAATGTCATTGAGAAATGCGACATGGCCCACTAAGCATTTAATGAAGTACAAAGGGCGTACCACGCCTATCACGGATGCAAGACACGCATTCATATTGACTATATGTATGTTGTATCTATGTACATTTTATGCGCTATATATATAGGATTTGGGCAAAACAAACACTTTTACCAATTAAAATTTTCAAACTTGCATCAAAATAGCAAAATCTCTCAAGATTTACGCAAAACCATACGCAAAACTCAACTTCTTGTTCTTAGTCTTACGAAAAGATAGACTAATCTCAATTAATTGTGCAATATTCATCGAAAACACTCCTCTAAACTCTATATAAGAGATGGCACGAAGATGACCACGAAGAACCTAAGGCAACATCCTCTTTCGTCTTTGAAAGCGAGGAGGAAAGGAACTTAAGGTGTTGAATAAGCATATACAGGAAAGTTTACCCCATGATTTGGAACCTAAACACAAAATGAATTGGGAGCCTTTCTAGTAAAGAGATATGTACCGGAGTTATATCTTCAAAACCGGAAGAAAAGCGATATTGGGAATCTTGAAGAATTCCCATATCTACAAACTTCTATCTGCTGCACCAGTGGACTATCCACCTTTGGATGTCTTGGAGTTCTATAACAACTCAAAATCTTCACAAAAGTTGTGAATGGCGAAGAAGAAAAATACATCGGTTGAAGTCGAGGACAAGAAATTGTTCTAGGCGCAAGACTTTCTGCAAGATATTCCGATTGAAAATTTGAGGAACATTTGAAGACATCAACATCAAGGGCCTTCCATGATTGGCGTCGAAGAGCTATTGAAGCAATCCGGTTAGAAAATGCAAAGGTTGCCGGAGACTTTGTTAAAGGCCGTGAACTAGTCATCTCGAAGCTCTTGAGTACTTTAGCTCTTAATACAGTCCGTTGCTTTGATGGCAACAAAGGTGGAGTAGACCAGATAAGCATGGAGAGATGGATGATGATGCATCTTGAACAAGAAGCTGAAGGCGAAACCCACTTCAATTGGAAATGCGCCTTGACAAATTCCTTGGACATATTGAGAATTTGAGCCCAAAATCATCAATAGCCTTCTTGAGCCAAAGGCGAATTTGCACTGGTCTCGGATCTGTTACATTACGGAAACAATGGGAATCACTCTCGAGAGCGGAAAATCGATCCCAACTCCTTTTGAGACCGCTTTTGAAGAAAAGGAGAAACTTCTTCTTGAAGCACTTTTCGAAAAGCGGAAGAAGAAGAAAGCTGCACGAAGGTGAGGAGGTCTCTGAGCAAGCGAAAGCTAAACCTCCGGTGGCGAGAAAGAGGACTCATGCAAAAGAGCCTCGAAGCCCTAATCATACAAGAGGCACAACCTTACGAAGCGAGGTCTCGAGAAGATGTTGGAGCCTTCGAGAAAACAAATCAGAATTCCCAAGAGTCTGAACGAGAATGCTCCAGAACTCTCAGGAGATGATAGAAATATCATAGATGGAGTGCACTGACTGAGAATAGTAATTACGAGGATGATGAAGTACTTGCAAAAGTACTCAAAAGGTTCAGTATGAGACCTATGGAGGAGCTTCAAGCTCGGCTCTTGAGAAAGACAATAGCCCCTACTTGCGGGAAGAAGAAGGCTGGGTGAGGAAGATAGAATGATGGAAGATGTTGCCATTGCTTCCACATTCACAATGCCGACATTTAATATTCTTTGAAAACCTGTTCTTGAGCAGGTTCCTCGACATACGAGAGCTCAACTCGAAAGGGATCAAGCGAGATGGAAACTCGAATAATCTGCATAGGAGATCAATAATGAGCACGGAGAGGCTGTGGATTCACCACAAGTTCAAGAGATCAATGATCGGCTGACTCTAATGGGTAACAAAGATAGTTTATATCTAACATGTCGACATAATTGTATGTTAACTTGTTACTCATAAGCTGTATTTATTCAACGACAGAACACACTTTTCGGGAAGAAAACTTGTCCACCTTGAATCGAAGAGGCTCCTCGAACCTCGAACATGAAGAAGAGCACATCCCGGGTAGTAAAGTTATCTCTGAACAAGGAATAACTAACTAAAATTGCTCTTATGTTCTAATATTCTTAATGTCTCTTCTTAGGCTCCAATGAGGAAGTAGTGGTGGTGGAACCAACACTCCAAAACCTAGAGATTCGAGTGAAAAGCTTTACGAGGAAGTATTCTTGAGCCTTCTGAGAAGGTAAGTAAGTAATAATCTTCTTCAGAATGCTCACGGAGAACCCACTACTAAAATCTCTTATGTTTGTTCTTACAGGCTCGGTCGGAAGAACAATTGGATGGAGAAAGCAGTTGTGTCATCTCCTCGAAAGAAACTAAAAGCTATTGAACAAGCGGTATCTCTGAAAGGTGCGAAACCCCAAGGTTTACGAGGAACTTCTCTTGAGCTTCCTCACTTGGAAGTAAGTGAAGTCTCGAAGCACTTTTCCATCTATCTTTTACATTAGCGGTTTCTAAACATATTTGATTGTAATTCTCGGGTTCAAGAAAGAAAGGTTGATGAGGATAAAACTTCTCCTCACATCAAAGTATCGAGGCCTCTGTGCCCAAGCAAGTAAAAATCAGCGAGATGAGCTAGTGTTTCTACGGTATGCTCGAGCTCATACGCACCAGATACTAACAAGTAGTTTGAACAAAACTAACTTGAACACTTTCTTCGAGCTCAAAGTCTAGTGCAGGTTGATTTACTCAAGGCCTTCTAGAAGCACACCTTAAAGAAACATCTCAAGTGCTTGAATGATGGCGAGAAACTTCGAAGGTGACCTTTACGAAGTAGCGAAATGTCGATGTCCCATAAAGAGAGCAATTGCCCTAAATGGAGGATTATATCCATGCATTGTTCCCTGAGTCCTACTCATTTGCCACTCTAATGCATGAAGACTTCATTCATGAAGTAGCCAAAGACTTCTGATTTCAAGTCTGCGGATGCTCAAACCAGGCGGATGATTATCCATCTGCCTTGCCCGTAAGCTCACTACTTATTCCGAACAAGAAGAAGTTAATGGGAGGATGATTACATTCCCAAATGTGATCAACTGGTTTGAAGATGACGAGGAGATGCACGAAAATAGTTATCAAGAACCTCCTACGAGCATCGAACCAAGAAACAAAGAACAAGAGTGATGATGATGATGATCGAATGATGATCCCCAACTGGACAAGGCGGGATTGAAAGCTAGCAAAGAGAGTGGAGAAAAGGCTACTCCCTCAATTACTCAAAGCTCCATCATCATCACATCCCAAGTCTCATCAAGATACAACAAAATTTGAACTCAATGATGCCATAGAAGAAATTTCAAGCTCTGAGTTTAGGATTGAACAACTCGAGAAAGGTATTGGAAGAAGAAAAGAGAATCAACATTGAGACTCGAAGCTCTTGTTGATGAAAAGGAAGCCAAAATCAAAAGCTCGAAGAAGCTAATGCGAAAAATTGGCACTCCTAGATGAGCAAAGAAATTTGAAGAATGCCATTGTTGTCACATTTCTTTGAAATAGATGCAATGGATGACAATGATGATGAAGAGCATGATCTTTGTTGCATCGAAAGACCTTCTACATCTTCTCGGAAGGCCGGCACACTTGATGGAAAGCGGAAGAAGATTGTCGATTTACAAACAATCGAAGAAAAGATTATAGCGGTGATCTTGAAACCCACAACTTGATCAAGCGGAAGATGAGAGACTTGTTACGGCACAAAGAGCCCTACTTGCTCCTCATATATTCTCGCACCAAGTAGTTTAAGAAGTGAAGAGCACCATACGAAGCAGTGTCTTTTAGAACTCGAAAGACCTTTAGGCGAAGACAGAAGTGCTAAAAGCGTCCCGGAAGAGATGAAGCCTTTGGGCTGGCTTTACTCAGCAAACCAACATCGCTCTCTCTCTCGGAAAGACCTAGGGTTGGTGGGGATGAGGATTGTAACAATGCTAATCTGCATTGAATGAAGCCGACCATCGTCACGCAAGCCACCGCCATCCTAAGGCAGCTTGAAGAGCTCAGCGAAAGGAGCGAGGCTGGTTAAGCGGAACAACGAAATGAAGAAAGAACTTCAAGAATTAGTCGGTGCACAACAATCTCGAAAAACTTTGAAACTTTCTACGAAGCTTATGCTATCATGAGTCGGTCATTCATGACTAAGGGGAAGAAGAGATGCCTCGGAAGGCGAGGAAGAAAAGAAAACAATCAAATCCTCCTCCTCAAGTCGACTTGTCATCAAGGACACCACTGGAACACCACTTTGAAGAAGTTGTTCCGGATCAACTTGACCCGGAAGGTGAGAAGTATAGTCACTAGGGAACCAAGTCCCTTAGAATCTCGGAGAGAAGAAGACTTACGAAGAAGAAGAAAGGAAGAAGAGAAGTAAGAGGCGAAAGGCGCAAGTCTCAATTTTGGACTACTGATGATGAGGATGATTACGATGAACATCCACTTCACAAGAAAATGAGACAAGCAACTACTTCACAACCTCCTCTGGCAAAAAGCCCTTAGCAGAACTCATACGGAAATACCAAGTCAATACAAGGAACATCCACCGGCCATTGGCGGAAGAAAGGGTTAGAGGATCTCTGACGAAGGCCGCAACGAGAAAAGCGAAGGATTTCCGGTTTGGCAGTTAAACAATGAAACACATCAAGAAAGGCCATGATGCCCACATTGAGTATATGAAGACCGATGAAGAATCTTCATATAGGTGCATTACGAACAAGAGAGGGTATTGGATTACGGAACTACAACATCTACTTGTCAATGATAAGTTTCGACTCCATCCTCGACGGATCTGAAATGGAGAGAATGACGAGAATTGCTAAAACACGAGCACCTTCATGCACAGTTAAACTTTGAAGTAGAAAAGAGGAATGAAGATGAAGAAAGATGGATCTTTCTTTTATGCATCCTACCCACACGGTGATGTACAAAGGTAAGAAAAGCTGGATAGTAGATGTAGGAAGAGGAAAAACTAGGTGTTTCAACCTATGGTCATCATTCTATATGACATTGGATGAATACCTAGATGATATACACTATCTGGAAGAAATATACAAATATTTCAACCTATCTAAATACAGCCAGACCATGCAGAGTGCAGGAAAGTATATTTTTACGGAAGAACTGGAAGAATCACAAGATTGGTAAGAGTTACCATGAAATATGTGACTTATCCGGAAAGCGAGCTCTCTGTCGGAAGGACTCTTATGACTATGTCGAGAATGCGAAAAGTGGATGATCATCATGTTGATCGGAAAAGTCTTTGAAGAACTTGAACTTCTCAGAACCCAAGTTGTATTTCTGAAGACTTGAAGACTAGTAACATTAGAATACTCTCTTGGAGCTTGGACTCTCCTTTGTTCTAATTTACTTAGTTTGTTTTATTATTTTTTTGTATTCTTGCTGATTGTTTCTGAAATTCTCTATCTGTAAAAGTTGCATCTTACTCTGTAAACTGTACCTATCTGAAGATCATACTCTCAGATACATTTTAATAGATGAAAACTTATCAGCAAAGATCACTTCTTGTTATTTGGTTGATGTTTACTTTACGCATAATTGACTACTAAAATTGAATATCATTTGAAATGATTAAGTGGTGGATTGTTTTCTCTTCGATTACAACTTTGTAATAGGACTTGAAAGATAGTCATGGATGGTGATCAAAAGAAATTTGTTAGGAATATCTATTAGTATTTTGATCACTCATCACATGTTCTTAGCCAGAAAGGTGATTAAGTACTCTTGGTTCACTTGAACATTGTAAAAGAGGAAATCACTGAGTATGATTAGTCTAATAAATCTTGTATTAGGATTATAGGTCTCTGAGTGTAATTTTGTATTTCAAGAAGACCATGAAGATCAATCCTAGCAATGGAGCTTTTCTGAAGATTAGAAGACTGAAGATTGCACAAGGTTTATGAAGACACAAAGGTTTAGTCTAACTCCCAGGTTTCTAAGAAGCGTGTTTATCGAAAAAATTTTTAAAAGACTATTAAACCCCCCCCCCCCCCCTCGAGTCTTTTACTTTGCCGTTATCTGGACCAACAAGGAGCGAGTAATCCCGGAAGAGGGTAGAATGGAGCATCCATCAGACTCACCCGCATGGAAACAGTTCGATAAGACCTACCCGGAGTTTGCAGCCGAGCTTAGAAATGTACGCTTGGGGCTTTGTACGGATGGTTTTAACTTGGTTTGAAATAATGGAAGTACTCTTGTTGGCGATCATCTTGACACCGTAACTGCCCCGGTGAGTGCATGAAGGAACCATTCATGTTCTTAGTGTGTTGGTGCGAGCAGGATGATCCGTCACGGAAATTTGGATGTGTTCTTGCAGCCCCTAATCAAGGAGCTGATTGAGTTGTGGGAAAATGGTATCCCGGCATATGATGTGTCAAAGAAGACGAACTTTACATTGAGAGCAGCATTACTGTGGACCGTGAGTGATTTTCCTGCGTACTCCATGCTATCTGGAAGGAAAACCACGGGCTTTAATGCATGTCCACATGGTATGGAAGACACTGATGCATTTAAATTTGAAGGAAGCGGAAAGGAATGTTGGTTTGGTATCGCCGTAGATTTCTACCAAAGTACCATACATTCAGAAAGAACAAGACTCAATTCTTGAAAAATAAAGTAGTGAACAAAGGCGCCCCGAGACAACTTACTGGTGCAGAAATACTTGCAGAGATAGATAGTTTGGGTCTTATGAAAGTGACTGAAGTTGGGTCGGATAAGCATAACGAGAAAATTAGCAAAAATTGTGGATGGAAGAAGAGAAGCATCTTCTGGGACTTGCCTTATTGGAGCAGTCTTCTTATACGTCACAACTTGGATTTCATGCACATTAAGAAAAGCATGTTCGAGAACTTATTCAACACGATTTGCAACATTCCCGGAAAAACAAAGGACACCCCTAAATCTATAGCCGAGTTGGATACATTGTGTAAAAGGCCCGAGTTTACAAAGCAGAATGATAAGGGGCAGTGGCCCAAGGCATGCTACACAATTGACACTGAATCTAGGAACAAATGATTGGGTGAGGGGATTGAAGTTCCCCGACAATTACGCCTCAAAGTTGGGACGGTGTGTGGATGTGATGAGGACAAAGATGTACGGGATGAAGAGCCACGATTGTCATGTGTTTATGGAGAGCCTTCTCCCTGTTGCATTTCGAGAAATGCTACCTAAACCTGTATGGATTGCGATCAGAAATTTGAGCTTATTTTCAAGAATTTATGCTCGAGGGTTCTTGTGATGTAGTGTTAGCAAATCTTGAAAGCAACATACCATTGATTCTATGTAAGCTCAGCGTATCTTTCCTCCGAGCTTCTTTGATTCTATGGAGCACTTGCGGTTCACCTCCCACATGAAGCGAGGCTTCTTTGGACGGTTCGATGTCGATGGATGTATCCATTCGAGGTGTGTAATCAAGGCGATCATTTACTTATAAAGTGCGAATTTTCCCAAGTTACATTGTGTTACAACAACATATATGCATTACAGGTACTGGGAAATTGAAGAGGTATGTCGACAACAAAGGCAAGCTGAGGATCGATGGCGATACTACGTCTTGAGAGGAAGCTGCAATCTTACGCTCTATTACTTTGGGGACCATGTCAAGCGAAGGCATCTAGGCCGTCGAAACACAGACACATTTGAAGTTCAAGAGGATGATGGCGTTTCCATTTCAATTTTAGGGTCTCAGGAGACCTATTGGAAAAGAAAAACGAGAATGGGACGGATAAGGAAAAAGCGACCACATATTATGTCCTCTCGCTGTCTTTGAAGTTGACAAATTTATGGAGATTTATGCTCGTTCGGTAGCTTTCTTACGCTAACACATAGATTTTAACTTCTAACTACTATATATATCTAATCATGTAATCGTGTCCTGACCTTTTGAGAGAAGAATCAACAATGGCGGATGGCGTAATTGAACAAGCTGCTTCAAGAGAAGTTGGAAAGCAGAATTTGATTAGTTCGAGAACGTCTGAAATCCACATCGACAAAGTCACATGTCCTTACTTAGAATCTCTAGCGGAGGACCAAGCAGAAGGTCTCCACATTCTCATCGTACATAGTAAATGGCCTTAGGTTTAAAACAATTGAGTCTAACACGCCATGGCCTGACAATTACAGGGTGTGTGTCAGGCAAGATCAAGATCTGTTGATGATTTGTATAATTTCTCACGGAACTGAGACGAATTGCGACTTGAATATCAAGGGTTTCCTTTGAAAAGAACCTTTACATTTGATGTTGGTGGTATGATCCTACTCAAGTGTCTGTGAAACACGAGCTATATCGGATGGTAGAAATTAACCATAGGAAGAGGTATCGTACTAAGTATGAACCGTTTATCTTGGCGACTCAAGCACGGCGGTGGTGTTTATTGAATATCGAAGCCTCAAAGCGATAAAGTGAATTTGGTTGGGCTGCGATGCATATCTGAGGCCGCTCGAGTAGAGTACATTGATAAGGGCGATTCAATTACCAACTCGTATCAAGAAGAGGTCGATCAAGCAATGAGAAAGCTGTCTGGTGATGATGAGTTCATAGACACAGGTGAAGACCAATTTATAGACTTAACAATAGCCGATGAGGGCGAGGGTATGTGTGTATTGTATGTAGTTGTTATGTGTATATATGATTAGTTGTTGATTATTATTACTTTAATATCATCGAATGTATATTCATGTATATTTGTGCGTTAATATCTGTCAAATGTATATTCATGTATTCTTTACTAACTCATTTTTCTTGCAATTTCTTATTTGCAGATGCAGCGTAAAGGAAGTCGACATACCTACCTCCGGGTTTAGGGTGCTAGTCCGTGAGTTCTAGTAGTACTGACTAGTCATAGTAGTCCTCTCGTTGGATCGACATTGGGGAAGCGGCCCGATCTCAGTACAGGAGACTCCACTAGCCTACGGATTACGCTCTGGTGACTACCCCTCGGCGGGTGTCCGTGCCAGCGTTAAGACGGTGCTACATTCGAGGAAGCGGTGTTGTTCCCCAATGGCAGGAACAAGTAAGTATTATGGAGTTGTAGAACATACACTTAAGATAAATATATGTTACATGATTTTACTAATGAATATTCGTTTCTTGTTTGTCTCATTGATAACAGGTTTTGGCCTCCGGATGCCTCAGACAAACTACCAAAATCTTGGCGGGAGATCTTGGAGACGGGGAGAAGTGGTCAAACGTCCCGGACCGGATGAAGCACTTTTACTTCGACGAGCTGCGCGTAAGCTTAAATGTTACAATGAATGCTTTATTTGTTCTTTTAATCATTGTGTTAATGTGTGTGGTATGTTAGCCACTTGTTGTGTCGTTTGAGTGGTATGTTAGCCACTGAACTTGGGTGATATGTTAGTCACCATTGTGTTAGTCAATTTTAGGACAATTTGAGTGGTATGTTAGCCACTAAGCTTGTTTTGATGTGTTAGTCACCATTTATGAACTTGTTGTGTCGTTTGAGTGGTATGTTAGCCACTGAACTTGGGTGATATGTTAGTCACCATTGTGTTAGTCAATTTTAGGACAATTTGAGTGGTATGTTAGTCACTGAATTGAATTGTTGTAGGACTACTACATTTGAGTTTCATTTGAGTGTTATATTTAAATTGTTATCTTTCTTTATACTTGTGTAATTGTTACTTTGAATGGAATTGTTGTAGAAGGACTATTTCATTCCCAATGCACTGGTGTCCCAGTTGTACTCCGTTTTCGAGACTTTAGGTACGACATCTGAGAAAATGGTCTACAAAATGAAGGAGACTGTGAGCTGACTTAGGTGGGGATGACGAGTGGGCCTTTGTGGTTGGCGTCTTGGAATGATCGCCGTCGAGGATCAAGCGTCTGAAACGACAAAACCGTTTGTCTAAGCCGCATGATGAATGCAGACGCGCGGTTTATCACTATGGGTCATGTTGTTATTCTGAGATCACGTGATGGAGGTTAGTAAATATGTTGTTTATGACTTGGAATATGATACATATGATTTTAGCTTTCATTTCAATCAACTAACTACTTGTTTGCACATATGTTTTTAGGCGATAGAGGGCTAGAAGAGTGCTACATACCACTTCAAGAAGGCTAAGTGAAGAATGGCATACGGGTGATGTGAGGGCCGGCGTATTGCGATGCGTTTCTTTCTTAAGGTTAACATGTGTATTTGAGTATTTTAAAGTGATTCCTAAAATTGCATCTCATTTCGTATGCAACGACAATTGCGAGTGAGGTCGAGAGGAGGATGGGCGAGAGGATGATCGGCGGTCATGGTTTGTCGATTGAAGAGCAAGACGAGATCTTCTTGAAATTGACCCGATGGGACAAAGGTCGAGTGTATGGATTGGGAAGTTTGGGCCCTTCCATGAGTTACGGTAGCTTCTTAGTGTCGAGGATCGGGATCGCGATCTAACCTCTACCTTGACGAGTTAACGAGATGATGACTCCTCTCCAACGAAATAAGCTGCGACCAAAGGCGACTTACGAGCAAGTGCTTGAGAGCAGGCTCGTATGGCCATGGATGGGCCTTTGACCAGATGTTGATAGCTCTTCGATCTCACCCGCCTCCTCCGATTATTCTTAGTTACATCAGACTTGTTATGGATAATTTGACACTATTTCACCTTATAATTCTTGTTTCGGATTATTTGTAGATAATTTATATTATTTCGGATATATTAATGCAATTTAATTGTTTCGGGTATATTATCTATGATTATATTATGTGAAAAAACAGGTGAAACAGAAATATTAAAAAAAAAATTTAAAACGGTGAATTTAGCGACGGAAAAAATCCGTCGCTAAATTCACGAACTAAGGACGAATTAGCCCGTTGACATTTAGCGACGGATTTTTTTCCGTCGCTAAATGTCAACCGAACTAAGCCGACTTAGTGGTGGGATTTAGCGATGGAAAAATCCGTCGCTAAATCAAAATCTCTAATAGTGACGGATCAAATGAAATCGCTTGATGAAACGAATTTGGTCAGCGGATTAATCAAATCGCCGTTAAATCGTTATTAAAGACGGAATATCTATCCGTGATAAAAATAGTATTATTGTTTGGAGGCGGAGGTTATCAAATCGCTAAGGATTTAGCGACGGATCGGCCCGATTTAGCGACGGATAATTCGTCGCTAAAACTCATTTTTTATAGTTATATACACACTAACCTCTAATGATTACATTTATATTCAAGCATGATAGAGAAACTTGCAAATAATCGAAAGTTAATCATCCTTTCGATGGTCATGTCAAAATCCTCATCATCTTCATCATCCATTTCTTTCCCAGCATCGGTTTTAGCCATGTTTGCATCTTCATCATCCATTTCGGCCTTCATTTCTGCCTCCCATGCTCTTTCGATAGAAGAAGAATAACATGTGAACATTGGAGCGGAGAGTGTATCATAATTTCTACATACATAAAAAATCGAGGTTAAAAATCAATTGTGCTAAATCGACTACAAAATCTGAGTTCACTAAAAATGTTAGACATGAAATCACTACTAAGAAAAAAAGCATACTTACTAAACAAAGTTGTAATCGACTCAATGAATACAGTGGAGGAGGCAATAGTGTAGGCGATGGTGGAGGAGGTGACGAAGGTGGAGAAGTCATCCTTGAAGTGTTGAGATCGATGGTTGTTTTGTGAGCAAATAGTCAGTTTCTTATAAACCCAGGTATAATTACAGTTTAAACACCCATTATTTTTCTAAACATCATTCCCAAATAAAAAAAATCACAGCTTTCATATTGTAGATTAAAATAGTAGTAATTCTTTCTAAGTTAATACGAGCCAATTATACTACAACCACCAAAATCACTAAATGATCTCCAAACACTCAACCAAATCTTCCTAATCCTACTACGTACATGTAAAAAAAATATCAAATTAAATACCCTACATACTTACAAACATCCTAACATGATACTAACAATTCAATTTCACAATAAATCTATCAATTGCACAACCTCAAGCTTAACACACTACTTAATATAAGCTAAACTAGCTAGTAGAGACTTCCCATAAACATACAATTGCTCAAATTAGTTGAAGTTAGCAAAAATCCCAAATTTAACAAAGTAAGGGTTTTAGACTAATACCTTCAATTACGGAAAAAATAGCCGAAGAAGGATGAAATTGAATGGCCACCCGAGTTCCTTGTTCAACGAGCTTCGAAAAGAGTCCAAGATTGACCAAAATGGTGGAGTTTTGATTGGAGTTGGACAATTGGCGAAAATGGCGAAGAGAAGAAGAAAGAAGAAGCAGAATAGAAATGGGGAAGAAGAAAGCCTTCTGCCCGTTTTTGAACAGCCTTAGCGACGGATAGGGCTATCCGTCGCTAAATTTAGCGACGGATAGCCCTATCGGTCACTAAGGCCTATTTCTCCTTTTTTTTTTTTTTTAATTATCTGGTCAACCTAATTAGAGACGGATTAACTATCCGTCTCTAATTAAAGACATTACAATTAAATCTCTAATCGTGGCTAAGACATAGCGATTCGTATCTAATTAGTTTAGGTTTTTTCCATTTAATCTTATCCAACAAAAAAATTGCTAGTATCCTTTTTTTTTTTTTTGGTAAGGAGAGAACAGTATAAGGTTGCTAATTTGTTTGAACATCTGACAGACAGTTGACATGTAAAGAGGTTAATGAATCAATGTTTGGCTAATCATATTTCTTGAACAAAACCACATCATTCATATGGTGAACAGCTTGAAGCTCATAAGCTATTGCTTCTGGGTTGTTGACTACAATGGTTTAGCAACCAGACTCTTTCGTCCACTCAGCCATCTCCCTCAATTTAAAAGATGAGATGAATTCATAGTTAGAAAATTCAAAGAAAAGTCTAAAACATTAATAGTTACTAAGGGCAACGCCAGTAGTTGTTAGGTCGGTGCTTCATGTTTTTTTAATATATTCCAACGACCTAATGTTATAAATTAAATGACAATGTGAAAAAAGATAAAAATATAAAAACAGAAAAGAAACACAGACCTGACGACCATATGGTGACTTACAATGTCAACCTTTATAGCCATTGTTTCGTTCAGATGATCACTGTTTTATGGATCTTTTCAAATGTTTGATGTTTTTCAAGAGATTTGTTTTTGTATCCTTAAAAGAAATAGGGCCAGGTAACTTTGTAACTTGAAAAAGTATGAATCTTCGTTCAATCTCATTTTTCGCGCGTGTGTCTACGCTACATTGAATAACCAAGGGTTTCCGGCTATATTTATCAATTTTTGAGAGATTTGGTGAAATTTTGATAATTGAGAGTGGGATAAATGGTATATATGTAGACCATCACTCTACCATGGTATGAGGCCTTTTGGATGACTCCAAAAGCAGATCCGTGTGGGCTCCGGCCCAAAGCGGATAATATCATGCCAACAAGACGTGTGAGGGCCAGTCATGAGTAATGTTGCCGGTCGATGGGTGGGATCTCGGCGCATAAGTGGTCGGGTCGTTACAAGTGGTATAAGAGCGGGACTATTGTAATTGCAGGGACTAAGTGTCATGCGGGGAAAAGAGCGACATTGTATAGCCGGTGGGAGCTACCTCTAGGATCCTGCAAGGATGGTTGGTCTCGGTACAAATTGCAACCCTCTAAAGCTCGACGAGGACGTCGAGGATTTAAGGTGGCAGGGGTAGTGGTATAAGAGCGGGACTATTGTAATTGCAGGGACTAAGTGTCATGCGGGGAAAAGAGCGACATTGTATGGGCGGTGGGAGCCACCTCTAGGATCCTGCAAGGATGGTTGGTCTCGGTACAAATTGCAACCCTCTAAAGCTCGACGAGGACGTCGAGGATTTAAGGTAGCAGGGGTAGATTGTAGCATCCCACACCAGTTAAAAACAAGGAAAAATTACAAATACCACCCCTGCAGTATAGGCTCTTGTCACTTTAGTCCATTCTATTCAAATTATTACAGATCAACCCATTTTTAACACAAAAAAAAAAATGTAATTACAGATAGGTAGGTCAAAAAGTCAACTTTTTCCTCTATTTTATCTTTTCTTTATACTTGTATAATTCATTAATTAACCGTTATTGCAAAATATAACTCTCACAAACAAACCCCAAAATTTTCATTTCTTCAAATCTAAGTACCCACCATCTCCAACCTTCTTCTTCCACCACCTTCCACCGCCTCCAATCTTGGTCAACTTCTTCCTCCTCCATCTTCTTCTTCTTCCTCCCTCCTTCGTCGTCTTCTTCCTACTTAAAAAAAGCTCCGACAGCTCCGATCAGAGCTATTACATACATCGATTGGGTATGTAACTCAATCGGAGCACTGCTTCTGACTCGGATTGGGTATGTGACTCAAATCAGATGATAGCAAAAACAGAGATCCTAGAAATAAAGATTGCTTTTTATACCTTGACAAGAATAAAAGACCGAATAACTCACTCCCAGATCACAAATTCACATGTATAATGAGTGGCAAATGCTTGAAAAACTTTGGATTGTGATTGTAAAAAGAGGAAAAGTGATTACCAGCAAACGAGAATGGCGATGACTGGTCATGGATTTGCCAAAACTGGTGGTGCCGAAGTCGACTGAGGTTGATGATCGATTGGAAGAAGAAAAAGGCTGGATCGGAGAAGAAGAAGGGTGGATCGAAGAAGAAGAAGAAGAGCGTAGATCGCAAAGTGAAGAAGTAAAAGAAAGTGAAGAAGGAAACGAAGGAAAAGGATGATTAAATATTAGGGTTTGGTTGTTGGGTTGGGCTTCAAGTTGATGGACTTTGATTTATTGGGCTGCAGATCTGTTAATTCATCTTAGCGACGGATAGGTGTTATCCGTCGCTAAATTCAGCGACTGATAGATCTATCCGTCGTTAGCAACTATTTTATTATTATTATTATTTAGTCAACCTAATTAGCGACGGATAATCTATTCGTCTCTAACTAGAGACAGATAAAATAATTCGTCGCTAATCCTTAGCGATTCGTCGCTATTAATATCTGTCGCTAAAATCTGTTACTATTTGGCAGTTTTCTTGTAGTGGAGGCATTTTTGGTGATTCCAAAAGTAAATTATTGCGAGCTCTGACCTAAAGGGGACAATATCATACCAACATAACGTGTGTGGCCCAGTCATGAGTAACCTTGCCGGATCAATGGCCCAGGTCTTGGTCCATAAGTGGTCGGGTCGTTGCAGAAACTATGGAGGAAACCATCTTTCATGACCTATATTATAATCATCTTTCATGGAATAAATGTAAAACCCCTGCTCAAATAAATCAACACACATTTTAAAGTCGGACATAAATGTAAGAAGACAGGGAAGGAGCCTAACAAACACTGAAATTGGGCCTCTAATCCAACTCACCACCTTCTACGAGAATACAGAATAGCGAGCATATTGCATGACCTAGATTACAATCCCCTTTCATGGTATAAATGTAAATCTATTGCCTCAAAGAAATCACACACATTCCACACCTAGACATAAATGTAAGAAGTAGGTAGAAGCCTAACAAACACTGGATATGGGCCTCAAACCCAGCCCATCACCCTCTATGTACCTACGTATAAAAGAGAGCCTTTCATGACCTAATTAGAATCGATCCCATTCATGATTTCTGATTTCTCAACCGGACGTTTCTGATTTTAGCGAAGAAGAAGGTATTTCCCCGCTTTGTTTTCTTAATTGTATAAAGTTCAATTCTTATTCAACGTCTGATTTCAAATGTATATGTATGTTCTCCATGTATATATGTAGATCTACTCTCAAGATCCTCAATTCATTCTTGTTTTGGAATTGGTATTTTTTTATCATCGTTTTCATAGAATCCAATCGTCATTTTCTTCTTCTTTATTACAATTTCTCTTCATCTGTTAGAATTTAATTATGAGTGTATATGATATTTGTATTTTTTTTACTCGATGTAGGCAGATTTACTTTTTAAATCGAAACTCTTTTTTTTCATAGCAGGTAATATTTCTCATCCTTATCATGTTGGAATCAAAATTCCCAACGTTCTATAGGTTTTTCACGGTCGATACATGTACAACCGAGTTGGTATGATTTCTCTCCCAACTTTATCCTATTTTCATTATTTATTAATGGGATGGATTGCATCTTCGGCCCCTTAAATCAGGATAATGTTCGTTTTTGTCCTTGTTATATTTTACATTCTCAATTAAAAAAAAACTTGTTCGACTTTGGTCCAAAATCATGAAATCTTTCTCTATCTTCCAAACACCCCTTAGCATAAAAAGACCTCCAAATTGACAAAACCCCAACCTTAAAATCCTAAATTGAAGATAAAATTAATTGTCAAAATAATTGTAACCCTAACCTAATTTCACAAAATTACCGAAGAAAAATTAAATTTTGAAAACAAATATGAGTATAAAGTTTTCATGGATCGGAAGCTCTAGGCATAACATATGTTTTATTTTCTTCGGGAGTTTCCAAGGAGTCCAAGCTTTGGAAACATAGATCTCATAGAAGATCTCCATTTTAAAGATGTTCCAGCTCTCGCTTTTAAAAAATAGCTAGAGAAGAAAATTCCATTCAAGAAAAGATGTCGTACGTGCAGATACGTATGACATATTACCGTATATACATATAAAGTGGACAACTATCGGAGTTGTGCAATTGAGTACAATTAACAAATACCAGAGTTGTGCAATTGAGTACTTAATTTAAGTTAAATTGGACTAATTTATATAACGTAGAATTTAATTACAAAAATCAATCTGTCCTTTTCAATTGAATTCCAAGCCCTAATTAAATCCCAACAAAATCAGTTCATCATAAAAAATAAAAAAAAATCAATTTACATTCTCCAATTAAATTCAAAGCCCAACGAAATCAAATTCGTCATTAAAAATCTTCCTTCTCCAATTAAATTAAAACTGTCAAGTCACAATAATCCAAAACCTAATTCAACTAGTAAAAAGGCTAGAAACAACAATATCACTTAATTACCGTCATTTAGGCTTTGTTCTCTTCATCTGAAAACTCATTAATTTCAGTTCAGTTCAGTTTAGTTCAGTTCAGACGAAAAGAACAGAGCCTTACTTCTTCATCGTTTGTAACTACGTGCCAATACATGCTATCATGTTCTAATAGTTTCCTGAGAGGGGAAAGATGCAAATTTTGATTTGAAGGACAAAAAAAAAACTTTAGATGACCATAAATTGTATTTATTGCACATTAGTTGCGCTAGATGTCCAAAATTGTAATTGCACATTAATTGCGCTAGATGTTCAGAAATTGTAATTGCACACTAATTGTATTATCTTTTATTGCATATTCTGTGTTCGCATGATTTAACCTGAAGATTATGCAAAATGATGATATATACTGAATGTTTGATATAGAGTTAAAAAAGTGAGCTAATGAAAAGATTTAGTTGGTGAATAGTAAATGAGTTAAAAATGATTTATAAAACATGGTGTTTGAAATAGAGTTAAAAATTTATAGGTTTATAGGGTTGTTATGTAGTGTGTAAAAATAAAGTGACGTGTGTAAGAAGGAAGTGATGTGTTTGATATTTTTGAAAGGTATTTGATTGGTTTAAATGTTGTTTGATTGATTTAAGATTGTTAGTTTGATTGAAAAAAGTAAAGAGTAGTGTAGAAAGATAATGATGATTGTTTAGCGGAGAAAAAATTAAATTAATTTTTTTACTGTAGAAGATACAAAACAAATACCCTGAAACAATTTAACGGATGAATAGTGCTTCTTAGTGGTATACCAAACAGGTTGATAGTATTTTTATTTAGAAAATTTTCATTAACTCAAGATTTTAACTCTATACTAAACACTCTAGTATTTATATTTCCATAACCCGATAAACAATTATAATCAATGTATGTGCCAAACTCGTAGGTGGTAGAGCTATAATTTTTCCATGTTCGATAAAACATGACTTTTACAAGAATTTAATAAAAATTTATTTGTTTTTGGCAATAGGAACTTCCACCACATTTCCAACTTGACTTACCCAAGTCAATAAACATTCAAGACATGTACTTTAACATTTGGCCAGTTAACGCTAGAAGAGTTGGCGGATCTTGGTTCTTCCTAGATGGTTGGGAAACGTTTGTGAAGGACAATTCACTTACCAAGCATGATATGCTAAGGTTTCAGTATACCCGTGAGGGGCTCTTTGACGTGAAATTGTATGGACTGTCGGGTTGCGATAAGAAAGGTGTTGGACATAAGAAGCAAGATGTTATAACACCCGATCTGGTACCAGGTACTTTCCACTTCATTGTTCTTTTATTTTTACAAAGGCCATGTGTTGATTTTTATGAGATTTTATAATTGTTATGCAATTACATGATTCAGATAACATTGAACAACCAAGACACAAGAGAAAAAGAGTTCATTGGCTCGGTGGGGATATTTTTGACCAAATTCCCAGGCCTAAAGGTCTCTATTTTGTGAGAAAATTTGGTGCTAAGAGGAAAAATGAGCTTGTAAGTTATCATTCTTCCTGTGGGTTGTTGTTAATTATGTGGGAAAAGTTGATCATGGGGCGGGATCATTGATGTCACTCCATCACTCTACATACTGGATTCCACTGCTATAGTGAGGTGTGAGATCAATGGTTTCACCCAAGTGTTTCATAAACCGTGCATATGTATTGCAGTATATCTCTAAAGTCACATTAACATCATCTATGTATTGCAGTATATCCCTAAAGCATTGCTAGATGACAAAAATATCGCACTCCCATCAAGGCTGACGTTGGTTGATTCGGCTGGTCGTACTTACGAAACCAAGTTCAGTCAGTGGTACAATGCAAGGTCCTTCTACAAAGGAGGATGGAGGCGGCTGCTGAAAGACAATGATATCAAGAAGGATGATATATGCATCTGCGAGTTCGATCATGAAACTAAACCAACACGCATAAATGTCAGCTTTCTCAAAGAAGAACCTAGCTAGCTCGTAAGTATATATAGTAATCATATTGCAACGGTGTGATATTATAGACATCTCGTACACTCGCAACATTTATTTCACAACTTAAATAAGTTTTTATTGGACTACATTTTGTATTTTTCATTTTTATATTTCTACTTTGGCGCATTAGTACACATTAATTGCGCTTGGTCTTGCCTTAGTGCAAATTAATTGCGCTTGGTCTTGCATTAGTGCACATTATGTTTTCCCATGATTTAAGTACTTGAAGATTATACATGTTGCTAAAAAAAAAAAAATTATACATGCGAAATGCTGATAGTATTTAATTTCTTGTGTTGGAAGATACAATAAGTTGTGATAATTAGTCGGAGAGGCATACCGTGGATAACGATTAGTCTATGATACGAAGTGTTATAGTATATTATGATATTTTATGTGTTGTACCGTGCAACACATGAATATGGTGCGACACATTAATGCATCATTATCTATAGTGTCGCGACAACGATTAGTCTATGATACATAATGTTATAGTATCTCATGACGTTTTATGTATTGTACTGTACAACACATAAATATGGTAAGTGACCCATTTAATTTGGAAATGCCAATTTCGATACCAATATAAATTACCGTATTCATATAGGGATCAAAAGTAACTACTTATAGATATCATGGTCACTACAAGTATTGGCCGGAATATGACAATGACCATGAGTATGAAGAGATAAATATTGTTTGAATTTGATATTTATAGTCCTTAATGATTATTCTATTAGCACGGTTCAATTAGCTAAATTTTCGATGATATTTCTGAAAAATCGAAAAAAATTGATCGAAAACCCAAATTCAAATATTATCAAATATGTAGGATTTCAGGTTCAAATCCTGCAAGAACATACCGCCTTATAGGATTTGAGGCTACCAGAACCTTTTTTTTAAATATTTTTTAATATTTTGTCATATTCGTTTATATTTGTTGTTATATTTTAATTTGTCAGTGTAATCCATTTATTGATCTTGATAGATACCCAACAAATCTTGATGAAGAAGAAGATCCTTGGAGATGATCAACCACGTTATTTTATACCTTCACTGAAACCATCATCTACTACTCGACGTGTCCGTGCAAGAACAGGCCGCCTGGTAGGATTTGAGGCCACCGGAACCTTTTTTAAAAATATTTTTTAATATTCATGAGTTTTTGTTACGCCTCTGTTTTCTTTTTTTCTTTGCTTCTTTTGGCAGGTACTCAAGAGTCCTCTCTTTTTCATAGAGTCTCATCATATCTAGTTGGTTCGTGACGGCATCAGCCTTAAATGGGCTTGGGAAATAAAGTGCCCTTCTTCCAATCCCCCCCCCCCCCAATGATAATCGAATTAAAGCAACGTCCAGAAAAACAAAAATAATTTAATAGATACAGATTACCAACTTGCATATATATAGGACAACAAAAATCTAGCTACCATGTTCATTCACGATATGATTACAACAAATTTCAAAATTCATTATTTTTCTTCAACAAAACCTAACATACACATTTCTTGGGTGAAACATATGATCAAACTCACAGATGCAAATGTCATCTGGAGTGAGACCATTTAATCTTCGCAACTTGTTCCATCCTCCAACGTATCTTGTCCTTACATCTTTCCATTGGCGGTATCTGGAGATGAAGGTGCGGCCTTCTGGATCATGTAGCTTCAACTTTGATGGAAGTGCAAATCTTCGATCCGCCAGCAAACCTTGAGGGACATGCTGCAGCATAAAATGTAAATCAGCACAACTTGCAGTTTATATATAAAAATTTCCATAATGCCATCCAATAACATACCCATTCGTTCAACCTATTACGATTGAACTTTGTCACACAATATCTGCCTTCAGGCCGGCGAATTGATCCATCATCAAAAAGATCCCCACCCAACCAATCAAGTCTTTTACGTTGTTTGGGTTGTTCGCCCATATCTGAATAATATAATAGCATTAAGTAGTGGTAGTGGTGGTAGTAGTAGTAGTAGTAGATGGGCATAAAAATTAAATTAGAGCCTCTAATAAAGGTAAATTTAAAGAATGGTGAAGTGGAATGTACCATCATTCAAATCTGGTGCTCCTTCACCTGGCCTTTTGCCCCCAACGCCTTCTTTGTCGCATCCATTCAATCCATATATCTTGACATCAAATAATCCTTCCCTGGTGTACTGAAATCGTAGCATATCATACTTTTCCAGAGAATTATCATTTACAAAGGCTTCCCAACCATTCAAGAAGTACCAGTCACCTCCAACTTTTCTAGCATAAACTGGCCAGATGTTACCGTACATGTCCTGAATGTTTACGGACTTCGGTAAAGCAAGTTGGATGTGCGGAGGAAATTTCTATCAAATTAAAACAAATATTATGAATTAGCAGATGAATCCTGACGTTTCAAATTTCCAAAAATGTTACAAAGTAAATAAGTTGAAGGATTCATAAATAAGATAAGATAGACCAACTAGAAAAATAATGTTGCACAACACAAGTCGGAAGATATTATACATGTTAATCACATCATCCTTTGAGAGTCGGCTCGAGCTGCTAGGCCCCAATATTTTCAACTTAATCCATTATATACCCATACTATTTACCCCACAGGCCCCAAGTAATAGATGGAAATGTGAAGTTCACTGCTCGCAGGAAAGGGGAGTGAAATATATTATTCACATGCCTACTTCTTGCAATATTATAAGGACTAGGTCAACTAATTATATATCTATAATCCCATTCCATAATTAGCACGATCTAATGTTTACCTAAACAGATGGAAGAAGTTTGCGGGTCGGGACATCTTCAAATTTTATCATCTTATAAATAATTTTTGTTTGCACGATGCATGTTATTACTCCATGCCTTCTCCAAGAAGCTTCTCATTCGATTAACTTTGTTCACGTTGGATCCGCATATTGCTCTTATAATATATGACAAAAATCGTAAAACAAAAGTACTCATTAAAGTGCATAGCTTAAGGCATTTTTATATAATTTTGTTTAAAATAGCCATATATTTTAGAAATAATATACAGATCCAACTTCCAACATTACTCACCGAATGAGAAGTTTTTGATAGAATGGATTTTACGGTTTATTCACCATTTTTGTTTTCAGAATTGAGAATTTCTATTAGTCCGTGCCTTCTCCAAGAAGCTTCTCATTCGGTTAACTTTGTCCACGTTGGATCCGCATATTGCTCTTATAATATATGACAAAAATCGTAAAAAAACAGTATTCATTCAAGTGCATAGCTTAAGGCATTTTTATATAATTTTGTTTAAAATAGCCATATATTTTAGAAATAATATACGGATCCAATATTACTGACCGAATGAGAAGTTTTTTACAGAACAAATTTTACTATTTATTCACCATTTAAGTTTTCAGAATTGAAAATTTTATTAGTCCATTTTGTGTTTCTTATTCTAGTTTTTTTTACCAAGTACAAAACTAGATCTTGGTTATAAAAAAACTCAAGAAAAACTAAAGACTAATAGCAAATAGAGCAAGTCTCGTGAAAGACTATTTCTTACAAGTTACATGAAAGACAACGTTAGTGTAAATTGAATGATTGTGAGAATTTGACCATAGAATTTTACTACAATCTCGAAACTGGAATCAAATAAATATATAGTAGAAGGAGAATGATTCAATGGCAGACAAATTCAATGTTTCGAAATTTGCTTTAGGTCATCAAATCGTTTTAGTTACCTCTTAGCTTTTTGAATACTAAATCAGATAAAAGAATTCACTTGAAACTAATTGATACAATATAGTTATATTTTAAAAAATCTTTTAGGGTTTAGCAAAACATGGGATCATGAAGAATTGTCATCAATTACCAACACCTGACGTCTAACATATATCAAAATCTCAATTAACAAGACAGCAATTAAGATCTCAATATTAATTATCATAATTAATTAAATAAGACCGATCGAGCTAGCTAGTTGTAGAGAGAAATTAGATCTACCAGTTCGTTTGTGCATGTATCGGCATTGAAAAACCTATAGAAGCTTGGGAAACGAGATTCCAACATTTTCCTGTCGATCGAAAAGTAGCAATTTTCAGACAAGGATAGATAGATCGAGATTTATATAGAAAGATCTGCATAAATGGATCACAAACGTTGATCCTCAAAACCGACAAACAAGATTGTAATTCAACTTAACAAAATAAGAAAACAGGATAAGATTCGGAAAGGAAAGTTACCGATCGATCGATTTCAAAACAAGGATGGAAATGGAATGGATGATTTGATATAAACCTGCAAACAAGGAGAACAAATTAAATGATGTATATATAAGCGGATCGATCTTCAAACCAGCAAGCAAAATTCAAATGATACATGAATCTAAATTGAGCTCGATAGAAGAATAAAGAAAATGAGGAGGAAAAGAAGAAGACCTTCTAAATTCGGCAAGAAAAATCTAAATACATGCAGAACAAATATCTGAGATACAGAATCGAAATTGAGCTTTGATAGAAGAATAAGAAAATGAAGAGAAGAAGAGGAAAGAACAAGACCTTCTTCTTCTCGCCGCTCTAGAGTATATGTCTCCTTTGGCTGCTGATGATTTCTATGAGCAAGGCTTCTATATTTATAGTACTAGGCTGGCTAGGGCCTAGGGTTTTCACTCACCACCCTAATAATAACGATCACGACGAGGCTCAAAATTCAAACCGTACGTCGACCAACTTATAATTGATCGAAGAGTGTTGAGACAACTCCGTTTCCATTAATTTTCATTTTGTTTTCATGGATCACCGATTTTTTATCTCTAATTTTCCGTTTTCGTAAATGATAATAAAATAAAACCTAGTAAACAAAAATGTTATTATCCAGTTATCGCATTTGTTACTCCGGTCACTAAATGAAGCTCCAATTTCAGGAGTTTTGTCGCAACTGTTACACAACCATGATTGTCGGAGAAGAAACCTTTTTAAAAATTTTAAAATGAGTATTTAAAATGTTTCAATTAATAAATTTATAGGACATTTTATTTATTTTACTTTAGTTTTGGAGGGTTAGTCAGAGCTCGAGGGAGCCGAGTGTAATTCATAAGTTACTTGATAGGTCTTACGTATATATAATTGTTTATATATCGGAAATCTAGCTAATGAGTGTGCATCCAGTAGGGAGTGTCGATGTAATTGATCATCTATAGGATATTTGGATAGCGATTAAAATCAAGAAAACCGAATTAAGATACATGTTCTTAGTGTTTTTAACCAGGTTTACGCGATTTTGTTCGCTTGCCAAACACTCTCTTATATTTTGAAATAGGATTACAATCTAACATGAAAGGTCGTTGCTTATCCATAGTTTATTTAGATAGTGATTGAGGGTTAAATGCAAAATACCCCCTAAGTTATTGTAAATGTGCGCAAAACCCTTTTGAGTTAACAAATTAGTACCAAACCCCCATGAGTTATTAAAAAATGTGCGCGAAACCCCCCTGAGTTATTAAAACATGTGCGTGGAACCCCCTCAGCCTTTTTTTACAGCGTGCTCGTGTTAGGTGCGACAATGGATGTTCTTTTAGGTTTTCTTACTTCAAATTAACGCGAGTAGGTGGACTGGACATTCATAGTTTCAGTTTATTATCTTTGGCCTTCACTTTTTTTCCGTTTACATGACTAATAATGAATTGGTATATGTTGTGATATGTAGCGACAATTTTAACTAGTGTTATCTATGGTTGTTATTTATATATTTCAGTGTTATATAACCAGTAGTGTGTGATCGATTTTTGTTGTTCATTTAATCGGGGAAAAAAGTAGTTTTACTATTTTTAATAGCTCAAATTTAAGTCATTTTAATATTTTCGAAAATATGGACTAACGAAATCACGCACTGTCTGAATTCATCGTGTATATTTAGTATTCATGTAAAAGGGGTATTCCAATGACTTTATAAAAATTATATGGTATTTTGCGCATATTTTTAATAACTACTATAATTTTTTTTCCATTGATTTGGTGTAAGATAACATAAACAAACATCTATAGTCGCACCTAATGAGAGTGTACCTCACACACTTTAAAAATAAAGGGTGGGTGTTTTGTACCCATTTTTAATAACTCAAGGGGGTCTGGTACTAATTCGTTATCTCAGAAGGGTTTCGCGCACATTATTAATAACTCGGGGGTGTTATGCATTGAACTCTAGTGATTGATGGTAAAAACTAATGAAACACAATATCGGAAGCATATTAGATCAAATATCTAAACCCATTTCGTATCTCCATCGCGTTTTTAGCTTTATTTAGACCAGAAGCATGTTGTTTGGTTGGAGTTTTTTATATGTGTTTATGTGGGGTTTGTAATCATAATCAGTTGATCAATACAAACATACAATACACGTTCGGGATGTTATTTATTTCATTAGAGCGCAAGAAAACTGCGATTTAGCCCTTAAATATCACATTAATCTTGTGTGCACTTGTTAGCATATTTTAAAAACTTGCAATTATTAGATCTGTTCCAGCTAATTTCAGGAAATCAGTAGTTAGATTATCCAGGTCAGAAAAACTACTTAGATTTCACAACTTCGATATAAGGGTACCTTAGACAGACACTTCTTTAAAGTAAAGCAGAAAGAAACCACGATGAGGGACATCTCAATCAAAATAGACGCAGAGCAACCCACAACTCCCTCTGTCGATACTTATACGATTGGCTTGTTGCTCTTTTATGTGACTCGAGCATATGTCTATTCCACTTTAAACAATTACATTCCCATCCAATGATCTGGCCATGCATCTCTTTTGCCCAGTTGAAATGCGATTTGATTCTCCAGACCTCAAAACCTCATGTTCGCTTTAGCCAGATGATGCTTGCTATCCCTCAATGCGTACATCAAATTGTGTATGATGTTCTTCGTGCTATCAACCTCTCTTAGACAAATCCATTCTGTGTAGTCGTGCCCGTCGGGTTGCTAATCAATAAGACATCGACGCCAAGAGCATCTACAAATTTATTTCGTAATAGGGGAAGAATTGCTCTAAATTGTTGTGAAAACACATAATATATTACCCTGGGCAGAGTGTATCTCTCAAAACTTATGACCAAAAGGCTTTGTTGAACACAAGATGTTGATCATTACGGCAGTTGGACAATTGCGGTTCCCGACGTGCATGTTTTTATTTCGAATCCAACTCGTATTGATTGTGATATTATCATGGTAAATCATGCCGGTCATTGTAGAAAGTATTATACTATATTTACCGAAGAAATCAGTGTTATTCATACATATAGAGAATGATATAAATGTATACATTATTGATATAATTTAAAACACTATAGTGATCGCGGACTTTGTGTAAATAGTATATACTCAAATTATAGATAGGCTCTGTTTAGCAAAACTAGCTGGAAAGCTAGCTGGTAGCTGGTTAGGTAGCTGGAAAGCTAGCTGGTTAGCTAGCTGAAAAGCTAGCTGGTTTTAAATGTAGGTGTTTAGCAAATTAGTTGAAAAGCTAGCTGGTATTTTGTAAAATGACATAAAAGGGCATTACTCTTATTTTTCTTTTCTTTAACCTTTCTTATCGTATTATTAGTCTATAGTTTTTTAAATAATAATATATCATATTTTGTCCAATAATTATAATATATATTCAATGTACTTTACATCTTCACTTTAATAACATCATCAAAATTATCAGAAGTTGAAAGAAATAATCGTTGAGCATTTTAACTTAATAATGAAAAAAATCAGCAATTGATGTATACTACATGTATGCATTTTAAAGAGGTGAGGATACATTAATCCTTATGCTAGTTGCAAAAAAGTACACAAAATGTATAACAAATGATCCTTATGCTTATAACAATGGCTTCAGCACCTAAATTAAAACTAGATGTCATAACTTGTTGCGTGCTTGCAAGATGAATCTCAGGCTGATAACGTTGGGTGCATGATGTATAGAATTCGTTGCTTGGTAATATGGGTGTTTTTACTTCTTATTTTATTTAGTCTAATTTAGGTTAATTTGGGTAGGGATATTTTCGGAATAAAAATATAAGAAGTTCCTTCTTTTTCAAAAAATTCTTTGAGGAAACGCTTTTTTTAAAAAAGAAAACAAGTCTCATGTAACGCTTTTTATTAGTCGATAGTGGAAAAATTTCATTGGAGTGGTAAACGGAGCCATAAGCTATGATGAGATTATTAGGGAAATAAATTTGAAAGGATACCCAATGGGAAGTGGACCAAGCAGCCACAACCATGGACGGTTGACCAATGACCATGAAACCATTTTCAATTTTTTTAAATTGTCCGGGTCGACCATCCCATATTTTTGTACCCATATAAACATGACAAAAGGAATCAAATACCGAACACATCCATGGCCCATCTACCCATTGTTACAACTCTTATCAAAACAGAACAATTAGTATCAAAACGTCTACGTTTTTAATCTCAACAACGAAGATGAAATTGACCTGAAATCTAAAAAAAAATCTAGTTACTTTTTATAAATTTTAAGTATATTATGAAGTGTTTGAAAAAATACTAGTAAAACTTTTACGAAAGTTTCTAAACTTCTCTGATTTTCAAGACGAGACTGCTTTGCATAAGGAACGGTATGTTAAATTACTGTTCATGAATTTTTCTATCTGTCATATAACAAACAATTATGATAATTTACTATTCCACACATATGAATCCAATGAATATTACTCCTAAAAGGTATGTTGAAATCAAAATTGTTAAAACATTATGTAAAACAACCCGTAAAACATACCTTATCCAAATATAAATTTTAATCGGTGCTTGCCTAGTTGCTAGGCTGCTAATCCTACAATTAAAAAAAACTTACTCCTGTCATTTGTGGCATTTGTTTAAAAAAAATTAGACTCCTGTCGTTCTCATAGGGACCACAATACAACAAAATACCACTTCGTCACATTCATCCACGGAATAAAAAACAAAATTAAGAAAGTATAACTGTATAAGACGACCATTACATTCTTCCTCACAGAAATAATCATAGTCTTCGTCACCAAAACAAACCTGACACTTCCAGGTTCAGCTACTTCTTCCACAAAACCACCCATTGAATCTCCACCAACTTGTTCCCAATGCACAAAATTCAATTCCATGACAAACACTTGTTCATTTCTGCAACTATCTTCTTCTTCTTCTTCTTCTCCATCATCTTCCTGAATGTGTAAATCAAAAATGGCAACACAAGCATCCCAACCAATCCGACGCCAAAGATCCAACCCGAGATCCTCAACAATCAAATCCCAACCTTCAACTTCCTCACCAAAAACACCACTCTCCACCACCAGCAATCCATTCTCCGCCGCCTCATCCACCTCCAATTCCTCCACCTACCGCCTCGACACCTCCATCGGAACCACCTCCTCCTTCAGCCGCACCTCCCTAACCTCTCTCCGCAACACTCTACCGGAAAACACCCTCATCTACGACTTCGCCGACATCCGCTCCGCCACCAACAACTTCCTCCGCAGCCGCCACTCCTCCACCTCATCCTCCTCCCAATCCTGGCGGTGCACGCTCAACAACAAAAACGCCATCGTTTTCCAGCGGAAGCTCCGCAAACACGTCACTCAGGCGACAATCCAGCAGAAGCTCAACATCATCAGCAAAAGCCACTTCACCAGCATAATCAACCTCCTCGGAATCTCAATTTCCGGCGAGCATTTGTACCTAGTTTACGACTTTGTCACCGGATCCGATCTCAGCTCCTGTTTGAGGAACAAACGGAACCCTAATTTCACTGTTTTATCCAATTGGATGTCTCGGATGCAGATCGCCACGGATGTAGCTGCCGGACTGGACTACATCCACAACACCGCCGGTCTGAGCATCGATCTGGTCCACAAGCACGTCAAGAGCAGCGGAATCATCGTCACGGAGCCGTTCTACAACGCGAAGATCTGCCACTTCGGTGCGGCGGAGCTTTGCGGCGAGACGAACAACGAGGAGGAGGATGAGAAGAAGCTGGAAGGTGTTTCCGGCTACATGTCGCCGGAATTCAAATCCAGCGGCGTGGCTACGCAGAGATCGGATGTGTATGCGTTCGGAGTGGTTTTGCTTGAGCTGATGAGTGGTGAGGAGCCGGTGAAGTATAGTTTTCATAAGGGGAAGTATGAGAGGGTTTCGGTGATTGACACGGCGAGGAGGCGGTGGAGGGGTGGAGATGCGGTGGAGGGCAGGCTGAGGAGGTGGGTGGATAAGAGGCTGAAGGATTCGTTTCCGGTGGAGGTGGTGGAGAGAATGACGCGTGTGGCATTGCAGTGTGTGGAGGAGGATCCGGATAAGCGACCCGATATGAAATGGGTCGCCGGGAAGATTTCTAAAATGTATTTGGCGTCGAAAGGTTGGGCGGAGCGGTTTAAAGCTCCGACGGAGATTTCGGTCTCTTTGGGTCCTAGGTAATAAAATTGTAACACCCACAAGTTTCAGAAATGCAGTGGAGGTGGTGGAAAGAGTGAGGCGTGTGGCGTTGCATTGTTTGGAGGAGGATCCGGATAAGTGGCTCGATATGAAATGGGTGGCCGGGAAGATTTCGAAATGTATGCGGCATCGGAAGGTTGGTCGGAGCAGTTTAAAGGTCAGACGGAGATTTCGGTTTCTTTGAGTCCTAGGTAGTTTAAAAGCTATGATTTGAAATGTGTATGGTGATCAAGTAATTAACTGTTGGATTACCACTAAACACTGGTTAACAATTTTTTTAACGTAGTTATTATTTTGTTTTGGGGTTGAACATTTTGGGACATGTCTTAAGCCTTGACTCTTGAGACTGTTTGTTAATAGTAATAGAATAACTGTAATTTGTTACTAATTGCTGAGGTTTGATATAATAAGGATAACAGTATTTGATTAGATCTTTTTTGTTTGGTTTGATATAGTAATTTTGAGTTAATCATGTTTTGATTTGCCTTTTATGTTTTGATTTTACTTTTAATTTATAACTTACAGTATGATGCACTACCTCTTGGTACTTTAATGTGTTGTACAGTACAATATTTAATCTGATTATAATCTGAAGATGTTTTAAAGACTGTAGTCTGACATCTGATAAGAAGAAACCAAGTTTAAAGTGATAAAGGCTTGTGCGTCTCGTTTCAAATGCATTTATTAGTGTCAAACAAGTCCATTCAACTTGTAGGTAATAGTTGCATTTGGACGAGACTGAGCTAGAATAAACTAAAGCAACCGTGAGTTTTTTCTACAAGACGTCAGACTACCTCACGATCTTTAATACGTTGTCTTCTGACATTTAATACAATATATGATAACAACCTTTAAAGCACCGGTAGATAATGCATGCGAAGGAGAGAGGAATCAACCGTGTGTGTACAAGTATGAAGTTGGGCAATGTTGTGTTGGAAACTTGATCAACAATTATTGCGCGTGACAAATATAAAAAGGCTGCTGATGATACAGTCATAGAGCCAGATCATTATCTTCATTTTTAGTGCTATATTCGTCTGGTCGGTTTTATGACCTTTTCGTGTATTGAGTAAATCTTCAAGGACCCATCATTTTCAGATTTTTATTTAAAATACATCGACAAATATTACATTTATAGTTAGAAATATATTCCATATTTAAAATATAGTATTAAAATAATATATAAAAAATAACGTAAAATGTTCATTAATAAAATTAGGAAAGCGGGATAGAAGATAAGTAGGCGTTCCTCAAAAAATTTAAAAAGAAAATTATTGATAATATTTTCGATAATTTTAGATTTTACTCTAACCTCGAAATAAGCACGCATATAATTTTGCCCTCTCAAATTTAAAATATTGGCTCCACTCCTGAATAAAACATTATTTTGATATTGTTAACATTATAAATAACTTTAACAACATCAGCCGGTCCTTTAAGTACCTCGTTAATGTAGGTCTCTACTCTCTACAATAGGTGGGATAGCGTTTATTTTCCCCCAAGACTCACCTGTACTACTACAAATTAGAAGAATATGTATAACATGTGGAGTGGGTGGGACATAATCAATTCGCAATATGTTCCAAACAACATGAAGACTTTTATTAGTGAATACAAGAAAATGTATCTAATATTCAAATTTCAAAGAACAGGACTAAGAAACTGAGAAAGTTAATGTTGTGAATCATCATTATTGTACCAGTAGATTTAATTCCTCCCTACCCGAACAAGGTTATCATATGATATCTTCATCAACAACTTATCAAATGAATAAAATAATGTAAGTTACTATTATCATTATTTTTTAATATTTTAATGTTATAGTGGAAAAAATATTTTACCATAAGTGAAAAATGATAACCTCAAGTTCAGGATGCAGAAAATGGTAAAACAGGAATCTTGTTCAGGAGGAGAGTAAGTTATAATAAATCAGTCTCAACCGTTTAGGTTACTGTTGATGGGATTGCGAGAGTTCAGTTGACATCTTGTATCAGTCAACATTCAATTAACAGGAAGGAAACTTTGCGTGCCAACATCACGAATGACATCAGAATCAAACCCATCAACTAGGATTGGATTGTGTTCAAACTTCAAACAAACCAAAGTCAAAATCTTCTCTATTCAAACTTTTCAGACACTGCTTTAACAAACCCAACTCCTTTCGTTATCACCCGTGCCCAAAATAAATGTTTCAAGCTTCAATTCAAACCACAAAAGTCAATATAATAGTGTATCTCTTTAATATTACCCATTCAGTTTTCCTTTTCCTTTCCTATTGCAACTAGCAACACTTGTGTTTATGTGCCTGATTAGCTGCCCGCAGCAGACATTCGTGGGAAACCGGAAAACCCGAAAACCATTGAGAGTTTAAGACCTATCCGGGAACCTACATTTCCAAAACCATATGTGAAACCGGTTACATTTTCGGTTTGTAACCTGTTTCAAACCATGAAAATAAGGGGCTTTATGAAAATCCAGAAATAAATAAATTATGTTCAACCACAGAAATAAACATAGAGCACAGTTAATTCCCAAAGCATTTTAAGTACTTGGGATGATATTATGATAACATCAAGAAAAGCAAATACTACCTACCAGAAATGAAATGTGCAGCTCCTCTCAGACAATTGAAAAGGTCAAGGCTACTACTATTTCTCTATCGGTTAAAGGATAGGTCGAGAATTCCCAACAGTGTTGTATCTCAACACGTCCATATTACGGGTAGCATGTATTAGCTTGATACAACACCATCTACACCTCAAAAGCATTTTACAAATCTTCAGCTAGTATAAGCAGGTAAAACTTCATCTCACCTATCTGCGAAAAATGGGATTGGAGACAGTAGGGTTACATTAGCTGTTGTTTAGATCATCTGCATATGTAGATCAGCGGCTTGTTGGGCCAGTTCTACAACCATAGCCTCGTCAAAGAATTTGTTGATGCTCACATCCTCGGACATTCCCTAAAGTAGATCCAAAAATTGTAGTTAATGAATGATCGCTAATGTATACAAATATGTTATATACTTTTATTGTATTGGAAAACAACAGCTTGTACTTGACCTTGTTGCACTAGGAATTAAATGCAAAAAATAGGATCAAACTCCATTATAGAATGGCCCATTCTGGATAAAAGCAATGGTATATAGACAAGAAGAAAATATGTATTACACCATTATAGCAACACAGTGGACCAGACTTATTTAAAACAGACGCTGAACCGAAGAAATCTCTGGAAATAATTTATTATACACACAGAAGAATAAAATAAGTTTTTTTTTTAATTTTTAAACTTACATGCATTCAAGTTCAAATAGGACATACCTTACGACGCCTAGTCTTCACCATGAATTCACGAGCCAGATGCTGGATAGGAGCTGGCTCCAATGGTCGCAGGACTATGCTTTTGTCGAGTGGGTCACCAGGAACTATTGCCCAATGGTCAAACACCGATTGGCAGAACGCTTGACCCTGAGTATGATACCTCAGGTCTGTTTCAAAACCAAAGGACTCTATCACAGGTAAAAATGCCTAAAATGGTCAAAGAGATCAGGGTGTTACTAATAGAGTAGAGGATAAACAAATATGAGAAACAAGAATATTTAGTGTGGCGAGAGGCTAATGATGCTGATTTTTTTTTTTTGAAAAAACCCGGGGGATCCATATTCAAAGAGAAACAGGTGAAATACTCTAGCATGAAAAGGAACAACACTTTCAGGTGAAAGTTATTACGAGCAAATAAGATTCAATTCTACAGCAGGACTTGGCTAGCATAACCAAAAGTCTGTCTTTGAAACTAGAGAATGTCTCTTACTAAAACAAAACACTGAGTGATGGTAGTTTAGGACTATAGGTTCATACCAGTAACTGTACCAAGAAATTTCAATCAAATGAACGGTCTTATTAATACTAGATATTAGCAACTTAATTCGTATATAGTTACCAACCTTAACAATGTAGGCTGGAGTTCCTGGTTGTGGAACATCTGCAGTGACATGACCACGTCTACGTGATAACACCGTATAAATGGCAGAAACACAATCTATTGGTGTTTGTATCTGAAATAGAAACATTCAAAATCAGCCTGGAGGAAATATCACAGGAAGGAAAGGCTGCACTAGTAGTAATTCATTTCCTGTGTGATTTTAATTATTATTGCAAATAAGCAGTGGTTCCTAACATTTATCAAAGCAGGGAATTTTTCTAAGGTTAAAATCCAGCATCTTTAAACTCAGAGTAATAGGACTCATGTTATGCTTTTTTCTATTTTGATCCAATTCAACCATAAAGAGTAACCAAGTAAAACTTACTTCGACATAGTATACAGGTTCCATGAGCCTAGGAGTTGCCATGAGGAAACCTGAATAGGCAACCTGACGAGCAGTCGGAATTATCTGACTAGATCCACGGTTCAATGGCTCTGGAGCAATTTTTGCATCAACAATTTTGAATTTGACATTTCTGATAGGCTCATCACAAAGAGGGCCTTCACGAGCACCCCACTGAAACCTGTGCAGGAACTTTTCAGCATCAGTTTGGGCACAAAGTAATCATTAAAAACGAAAATCTAAATATAATGCAGTGCATACCCTTGAACAATAGAATCTTTAACTGCATTAAGCAAGCCCTTATCAACTTCACTTGAAAGCGTGTCATCTAACAAGATGTTAGGTCCCTGGAAAACAAAAAAGAAACGTAAGCCGCGTATGATTGTTGTAAATGTCCAAACTAAACTAAATTAATTACAATTCAGTAAGGATTTAAATAGCGGATAAATGAGCTCTCCTAGCCAATATTTTTAGTACATAATCATACACTTATCTTAGCTTACCTGCTTAGAAGGGCCAAATGCCCATATAGATCGTGCAGCAAGCAGATCCCAGTCATATCTGGTTTGGAAAAAGTCACCTAACTTCTTTCTTGGCCAGTCAATGCTTACAACACCATTCTCAATGTCCTCTGCAAGTCCTCTCTCAAGTGGCTCTGCAATCTGCATGCATGTGAAACATAATAACAGTCTTTTACAAGTTCTGAAGCTCATAAATCCAAGTCCCCTGCAAACATATTACTTGCTTACCATGGTGATTTTATTTTTCTTGTTTGGGGTTTCAGCGAAACATTTCATAGAAGAGGATTCCACGACAGTTTCACAAAATGAAACAACAGGATCAGCAACCTATTTAAAATAGCAGAAGCCATATAAGAAATTACCTGTTAGCTGAACAGTATTTACAACAAACTAAAAGCATAACTAGACAATTAAAAAGGAATAAACATTGTAGGCAGTACACACCTTAACTTCCACCTCTGAATAGAGGTCCCTGAGGTCTTTCATTATGGAATCAAGGTATAACTCTCCCGTTCCTAAAATTGTATGCTCTCCAGATTCTTCCACTTTGGTAATTGCCAATGGATAGCTTTTGCTTATCTTCCTAAGACCCTCCACCATTTTCGGCAATTCACTAGGATTCAAAGGCTCAGTGGCAGTTTTCACCACGGGAAGTGTATTAAATTGAAGAGGTCTAAATATATAAACCTCGTCATCCTTACATTTCAAACTGCAGAGTGTGGCAGTCTTCATAATAGATGCATCCACACCTTCAATGAGAACCCATGAGCCAGGAGGGGCTTTGCTTACAGGAATCCTATATCGAGATTGATAGACCCACAATTTGGTTACTTCTTTGATGGTCATATCTTCCTCATCATCCGGGGAATAGCCTTCTCCTAGTACTCGTACAGTCTGGCCTGTCATAATTTCACCACTATAGACCCTACCAAAAGCATCAAAGACGCTGCAATCAGATTTTGGATAAAGTTTCGTGACATTAACCATTAGAGGACCTGACGCGTCACATGTCTCCATTGCTTTGTAGATTGGAGAATCCTTGGGCCCAGTATAGATGTGGTCAACCTTGCGGGCTGCAGCATCTTTGGCGGATGGAATGTGTTGAACCAACATATCGGTAAAGCCGGTAGCAGTTCCAAAAACAGAACTGCAAGCCAACCTTAGCAGGGGCCTAACATTTAACCGATAAGCTGCATTACTTAACGTCACACCAAGCTCTGCAAGTGTAACCTCCACACTCTTCTTATGTTCTCCAATCACTTGGCTATATAGTTTATATAGGGGTTCAAGCACAAACTGGACAAACGAGCGGTCCACTCCACTAGCAGGCTGTTTCTTCTTGAAACCTCTGGTATCTGGATCAAAGTAAAAGTCACCCCAAAGCCTCTTAGCAAACTTATCAGAATCAAAAGGAACACCATGCAGCTTAACATATAGCTTTGCAAATGACTGTAGCGTGAATGACCATCCGCACTGGCACTAGCAAAACAGACATTTCCAAGAGCAGGATCAATAACTTGAACATTCCCAGCAGTTGAAGATGAAGCAGTTATGTGGTTATTGATAACTTCAATCGTGCCTCAGCTTATGGTAGGCGCCTTTGGGGGTAGCTTGAGTTCAGTTATCAGTCTGTCAAACTACATGTAGTTGAAAGTAAGTGCAGGGAGAAGCATGAAGCTCACTAATTAAAAATACCATTATGAACATGTGAGTAAAGTGTGTTAATATAAGTGTGTCTGAGTTCAGTAATTTACCTTGTTTATAACAACTACTATGGGAAGGCGATCCTGGATTGCATGGCGTATGGCTCTCTCTGTGTTTGCCTAAAAAATGGGAGGAGCATGCTTAAATCATAGAGGACAGAAAACAGTGAAAAGTCATTCAAAAGTTAAAATTTAGAAATGCATCTTAAACATGCACACATTTATAATGAACAGCCACTTATCCCTAGTAATAAATATTGTGACTCATAATTCTGAATGAAGAGCAAGATGATTTGCACATTGATGAATCCAAATTAATTAATACAAGTTAATGAACAGGCATAAACAGGTGGATGCTATCTAAAGAATGTTATAAGGTTAGCTAATCAGATAAAGTAAGCGCTGACCAGAAATACTTGATAAAATCTATTACTACTAGTTTACTACCAGCAGATTGATATATAACAAACATTAAGCTCAGTTACAAGACAGTACGATCAAAACACAAGACCAGGGCACATTGGTTATTGCTATACAAAGCTAAGCTCGGAGTTAGGTTAGGATTAACCCTTAACTTTCCCCGCTGCTTATACATTTATATGCAATTATGCAGTAAACCAGTCGAATCTATGCATGATGATGACACCAAAATTTAACAATTATGACAAGATATACAGCTACAGAAGTAATATATATATGCAACCTGCAATCTCATTACAAGCAGTGTTTCCATGAAATGATAACATGAGCAAAAAGTCGAAGTAAAAAAATAAGCAATGTGAAACGAAAACAACTAACCAGGACTCCTTCAGCAGCATCAACAACTAAGACCGCACCGTCAGCAAGCCGGAGGGCAGCCGTCATCTCGTCAGAGAAGTTGACATGGCCAGGTGTATCCATGATATTGCACAAGAAGGATTTTGAATTGCTGTCCTCTAGAACAAGTGACATAGGAACAGCCTTGATAGATATCCTCCTCTCTTGCTCATCTATTCTCGTATCAGTATACCTCATTTGCTTCTCACTGTTTGGATCAAAAGTAGAGATATGGTGAGTCTGCTCAACCAACATATCCATGAAAGTAGTCTTGCCGTGTTGCAAGTTGCCAACCAACGCCACATTCCTGACCAGTGTAGGATTTGACATAAGGCCCAAAAGGAACTGTGTTGACACATATGTAGATGAGTCCTTTACCCCCAACTCAAACTTAAGATTCTTAACAGGCTTAATGATGGGTTGCTCGAGCGGCTGCTCGTCTTCATCCATAACTAACGTTTCAACTTCTTCCCCATAAACCTCCTCAGCTGTTTGGTAGTACTTCTTGTCCTCAGGCAAGATAATCTGATTATCCATATCAACATCATTAATACTGGCAAGCCAACCATTAGATTTTCCAGGCCCTTGCTCCTCATCGGACATACGATCCTCATCTTCGACTTGTCAGGGAGGTCGCCCTCCTCTTCCTCCTCCCTGTCACTATCCTGATCAGACTCTATCTCAGGTCCTATGTAGTTCCCAAACTCATCATACAAACTATCATCCATAGCTTAATAAAACCTGCACGAATTCAATTTTCGAATTATCGCCCATCTGAAGCAAGTAATTCTATACATCTTAAAAACCGTAACTTAGCCCAGCAAATTACACGAAAGAAGTGTACTAGAACATAGAAATGCACCACTTTAAGAACACGAGCTGAATAATTCAATTTTATAAGAACTCTAGGTTGCTGAAATGTACTACATCGTTTTCCATCGAGTTCAAGAGTAAATAGCTCGTATAAACTACTCCAGGTTGCTACTAAACAATTAAACCAGCAAGGTATTCAAAGCACTTAAACCCTAAACCCTAGAAGAGAATAGTACGAACATGAAATGAAATTATATAAAATCTCCTATTCAATTTAACAAAACCTAACTAAAAATTGATCAAATGAAGTTCAAAAACTAAACAAACCTTAATTTAATAAACTCGCCGGAGAAACTGACGGAATATTGGCCGGAAACGGGCCAGAAATCAGTTGCTTACTGCCGATTTTGACGGCGGAAGAAAAACGGCTGAGGAAGGATATTCTGAACTGTGGCTAAATTTCTTATAGTATTGATTGAGGTTAAATGACAATATTACCCACCCTACATTTTAATGTTGCGCCCGATGTCGACCGGGAAGGGATCCCGAGCCTCATCACACCATGATTTCCCACTATAAAAAGAAATATAGGTGTAAAACTTGGCAATCCCGCCTAGTTGCCAAGAGCCACCTAGAGATGGCGGGATTGCCGTCATGACACAATACTAGTATAAGTATAACATACCATAATTTGTTTCGTACATTTATTTTTTTGGAGGTAAGAACTCCCGCGAAATGTACAATGTAAACAGGGTCCTATTGGTGTATAAATGGGGCATGATTTACCATGGTAATACCACAATCAACACGAGTTGGATTCAAATAAAAACATGCATGTCGAACATGAATTGTCCAATTCAGAATGATCAACATCTTGTGTTCAACGGAGAATTTCGCTCATAAGTTTTGAGAGATACGCCTACCTGTGGTAATATATTATGTTTTCCACAATAATTTAGAGCAATTCTTCATCTATTACGAAATAAATTTGTAGATGCTCTTGGGGTCAATGTCTTTGTGGCAACTAAAGTTGCTCAAATTATGATTTTATTGATCTTGATTTAAGCGGGTACAATTCTCTATTCTAATCCTCTGATTCTAGTCTTCTAATGCGGCGAACTTGGATCTTCAAATTCTTCGTTTAGGATTTGTGACTTCAAAGTCGGAAAATCGTCGATTCAAGGGCTTCTCGCTCGATCTCGGATCGAATCGTGAACCTGATAGTGTTTGAGGCGAACGATGACGAACTTCTTGAGATATTGATGGACTCGACGAAGAATGCTTCTAGATCGTTGCAGGATTTGGCCTTTGATCTTCTGAAGAGGAAGTTTGGCTTTCGGGGAACGTTTCTTCAAGGGCTTTTAGGCTTGATCTTGAATCAAACGATGCTTTTTGGCGAAGAACTTCAAGAATGTTGATCGGGCTTCGTCTGGGCTTTTGGATTTGATCTTCCTTTAGCAGCCATTGATCTTCCAATAAAGTTTCTCCAAGTGCGCAGGGGCTTCTTCTTGGATCAAACAGTGACTTCTCTTTGATTTCCGGATGAACTTCTTGAATGTTTGCTCGAACTTCAAGGCGGATCTTGAGAAGGATGAGAGGATTTGCTCGCTCGAACTTGTGATCTACCCTTCTGATTTTTGGTGGAGAATGAGCTCCTTATATATGTGTGGGAAAAAGAGAAGGATCAAATCCTATTGGTTGAGCCAAAATTTGATTCTATCTTCTTTTCTTTACTTGCAATTAATTAATAACTGCATCAATTTTATGACGTGGCACAATCCTATTGGTTGAATTGTGTCTTCTTTTCATGTCATAATCTTAATTAAAAGAATGTATTTCGACATCATTCTTCTAATGTGGCATTTGATCGCTTATAATTATCAAATTTCCACATAATTTTGTAATGTGAAATAATCGAAAACGCTCCATATTTTCTACGTGGCGCAATTTGATAAGCCATAAATGGAGCATATTAAAATCAATTAAATTACCATATCAATTTGAAATTAAATATGGTAAAATTCCAATTAAATACGATAAATTTGATTTAATGATTTTAATAATTTATTCGACACATTTTGCGTGTCTACAAATTGCCCCCTCACGACTTGTTCGTGAATAGCATTGATGAGACATGCACTTAGGCTTTGTTTAGCAAAACTAGCTGGAAAGCTAATTTCAGAATTAGGTAATTTGAAAAGTCGGTATTTTGTAAAATGACATAAAAGGGCATTACTCTTATTTTTCCTCTTTAACCTCTCTTATCGTATTATTAGTCTATAGTTTTTTAAATAATAATATATCATATTTTGTCCAATAATTATAATATATATTTAATGTACTTTACATCGCCACTTTAATAACATCATCAAAATTATCAGAAGTTGAAAGAAATAATCGTTGAGCATTTTAACTTAGTAATGAAAAAAATTAGTATTTGATGTGTACTACATGTATGCATTTTAAAGAGGTGCGGATACATTAATCCTTATGCTAGTTGCAAAAAAGTACACAAAATGTATAACAAATGATCCAACAATATAAAATATAAGTTGAGAATTCTAATGACCTTCCGGTTTACAAAAAGAAAACGTAACTAAGCTAGATCATCACTTCTCCATATCAAAGTTGCAATGATGTCACGGATTATATTCATCTCAGTAGATGTTTCTCTTGAATTTCCATGGTTGGTAGCATTCGCAGTATCAGGGAGTTCTTCAAAGGGTATATTATCTGGATGACTCTCAAGTACATTAAATATTAGATCATCTTCTGAGTGTATCCTAATGTAATTATGTAGAGCAACCGCAGCCATAATAACATCAATCTGAGTCTCCATGCTATATTGTGGCATTTCTTATTTTCCTATTCTAATTTAGGTTAATATAGGTTAGGGATATTTTCGGAATGAAAAAGATAAGAAGCTCCTTCTTTAAAAAAAAAAAGCTACATTGACTAGCTTCTTTTTCCAGCTAGCTGGTTAAAGAAGCTGCGCGTTCACGTAATGAGCTTTTTATTAGTCAATGGTAAAAAAAGCTCATGGAGCTGGAAAGCTAGCTGAAAAGCTAGTGGTAGGCTCTGCTTAGCGAAACTAGCTGGAAAGCTAGCTGGTAGCTGAAAAGCTAGCTGGTTTTAAATGTAGGTGTTTAGCAAATTAGCTGAAAAGCTAGCTGGTATTTTGTAAAATGACATAAAAGGGCATTACTCTTATTTTTCTTGTCTTTAACCTTTCTTATCGTATTATTAGTCTATAGTTTTTTAAATAATAATATATCATATTTTGTCCAATAATTATAATATATATTTAATGTACTTTACATTTACGCCTTTTCTTTATTCTCCTTTCGATGTCCATAATGCACCTATTAGCCACATAGTAAAAATAATTCAATCAATAAAATATGGATTTAATCCAAAAAGATCATCATGTTATGTTCAATTTAGCGCTCAACCAACAATAGAAATAAGTATTATAGCTTAATAGGTACATCAAGCCAAGCAATAAAAAGAAATCCAAACACACTAGTTAGACAAGCATAAGGAATTTATTTCTCTCGGGATTGCATGTATTGCAACCAAGCCATTCTGGAGACGTCATCATCCATGTTTATAAATATCTCCCGTCTAGCACCATCTTCAAGTAAATGAGACCAACAACAATAATCTGGCACGTCAATTTCAACAAGAACAAGCCAAATTACAGTCCAACTTGAACAACAAAAGAAACCCAGCACTGTACGGATTAAGGCGCAAGAAGCATAACATACAAGGGGATAGATTCGACTACAAACAGAAAGCTGAGTTAGTCGACTGTGCGAGCAGAAACATAGCAAGTCGAATTCAAAAGAAGGAAAGGGATTCAATTACACAGAAACATGATGAAAACACAAACACCCACCCCGAGACTAAATCACGAGAAGGAATAAAACGCTTACCGAAAGCGAATCGAGACAAGCAAGAACACGAACAACGAACAAATCAAGATGAAATAGGACGAGAATCAGAATCGAGGAGGAGAAATAGGAATTGGTTGAGGATTCTTACCGGATGAAATCAAGATGGCTTCTTCTGAGCGATGGTTTCTTATTTTCTTTATTCTAATTTAGGTTAATATATGTTAGGGATATTTTCGGAATGAAAAAGATAAGAAGCTCCTTCTTTAAAAAAAAAGCTACATTGACTAGCTAGCTTTCCAAATTAAATGGTTAAAAAGTCAATGCTCAATGTAACGAGCCTTTTTATTACCAATTAAAAAGTTTCATTGAAATTTGGAAAATTATTGAAAAGTTTCAGTGTAAACAGAGCCTTAGAGCGGACGAGTCGCGATTGTTGACTTGATCAAATCCTTCATTTTTCATCTTTTGTTCTATATGGTTGGAACCTGACCCATTTTCCATTGCATTTGGATTAAGCATAACCACTCGCTTAATAGTTTAATTAAGACTTGATTTGCTTTCTCATCTATTTCAATATATTTGTTCAGCTCCTTGGTCCAGTTTTCTATACGGTCCATCAGGTTATTTTGACCCATTTCAGCAACCAAGGCCTAGTCTTCAAACTTGCCTATTTAGAATAAGGCCCATAACTCTCTATGTTATCTTCTCCAGCGAGAAGAAATCTAATAGCTCTGCAATTCTCTTTTCTTTCAAACTCTTGAAACAGAGTGATAAGCCCAACATGGAGGCCCAATGTGTTAGGCCCAAAAGAGATCAACGTAAGCCTTTATGGGATAAAGATTACGTTTCCAAGTGAAGACTCAACATTGGAATGGTCAAGACTTGGGATCAGTACGTGTGTGTTGCTTTTGTTATTTAGTCCTATTTTTAGTATGTTGTTGTTAGTACTAAGTCATGGATTCCAATTTCTAGTAAAAGTAGTTCAATTATATTGTTAGTGGGTTAGTGCAGATGTAGTAGAGTCAATCCAGTGCTTGTATATATATGTGATTGCTTTTACATTAATGGATATCAGAAAATTGCCCCAACCTTTGTCTGTTTACTTCTATCTAAATTCTGGAGTGACGTTCCTACTCGAATTGGAACAACAATTCTTGATATCGCCTATCACAGAGCATGTACTGATGTACCTCTCCTTTGGATCGAAGTCGTCATCAACCCAACAACGGACTCTCTAAAATTTGCATTTATCCCAACTTTAAGATGCATGATCTCAACTATGATCCGGATTTGCATTTATCCCAACATCCGATCTAGGCCATCACATGAAGAGCACAACACCAACCCGTTTCGAGGCATGGCTACCCAATTTCCGATCAACCTGAATTTTGAAGCGTAGCTTGGGCATACTGATCAACCTGGATCTTGAAGTTGGGCATACTAATCTAACTTGAAGTTGAAGCGTAGCTTGGACATATTGATCAACCTTGAAGTTGAAGCGTAGCTTGGACATACTGATCAACCTAGCTTGGGCATATTGATCAACCTGGAGATTCGCTCCACCATGATGAGTCAATGAAAGTTCCACGAGTAGCCGCATTGATTTATTTATCCGTTTCGCCTGGACAAACTAGCTGCTTTCACATATTTTGATTGAACTTAGAAATTTGTAAGCTGCCTACGTACCTCCATAAGAGAGGATCAAGTCAAAACGTAGTTCAAACATTTGGAAAGGGGTGCCGTACACAATTTATACTCATGCGGGCCAGGAGTATCTATTACTTAGCCACCTTAGACGAGGTGAGGCGAGTTAACAGTTTAGCCGCATGTCATGCCATTGGTGGTTACCGTACGCAGTTTATGCTCCTGCGGGTCAGGAGCGTACTTGATTTAGACTTGGATTTGATTTGAAACAGTTTATGCTCGTGCTAAGGAGCTACTGACAGTTTATGCTCGTATCGAGGAGCGTACTTGATTTGGATTTGTAAACAATTTATGCCCGTGCTAAGGAGCTGCTAACAGTTTATGCTCGTATCGAGGAGTGTTTAATTTGAACTTCAAGGCAGTTTATGCTCGTGTTGAGGAGCTGCTAATAGTTTAGACTCGTATCGAGGAGTGTACTTAATTTGGATTTGTAAACAGTTTATGCTCATATTAAGGAGCTGCTAATAGTTTATACTTGTATCGAGGAGCGCACTTGATTTGGACTTGGATTTGATTTCATAAACAATTTATGCTCGTGTTAAGGAGCTTTTAGATAGTTTATACTCATATCAAGGAGTGGCACTTGAGAAGATTTAATTTGAGGGCCTTAGATAGTTTAAGCTCATATCCAAGAGCATACTTGCTGAGATAGAATAAGATGGCTCAAATTATGATTTTATTGATCTTGATTTAAGCGGGTACAATTCTCTATTCTAATCCTCTGATTCTAGTCTTCTAAAGCGGCGAACTTGAATCTTCAAATTCTTCGTTTTAGGATTTGTGACTTTCAAAGTCGAAAAATCGTTGATTCGAGGGCTTCTTGGCTTGATCTCGGATCGAATCGTGAACCTGAGAGTGTTTGAGGCGAACAATGACGAACTTCTTGAGATATTGATGGACTCGACGAAGAACGCTTCTAGATCGTTGCAGGATTTGGCCTTTGATCTTCTGAAGAGGAAGTTTGGCCTTCGGAAAACGTTTCTTCAAGGGCTTTTAGGCTTTATCTTCAATCAAACGATGCTTTTTGGCGAAGAACTTCAAGAATGTTGATCGGGCTTCGTCTGGGCTTTTGGATTTGATCTTCCTTTAGCAGCGATTGATCTTCCAATAACGTTTCTCCAAGTGCGCAGGGGCTTCTTCTTGGATCAAACAGTGACTTCTCTTTGATTTCCGGATGAACTTCTTGAATGCTTGCTCGAACTTCAAGGCGGATCTTGAGAGAAGGATGAGAGGATTTGCTCGCTCGAACATGTGATCTTCCTTTTGATTTTGGTGGAGAATGGGCTCCTTATATAGGTGTGGGAAAGAGAAGGATCAAATCCTATCAATGAGCCAAGATTTGATTCTATCTTCTTTCTTTACTTGCAATTAATTAATAATCGCATCAATTTTATGACGCGGCACAATCCTATTGGTTGAATTGTGTCTTCTTTTCATGTCATAATTTTAATTAAAAGAATGTATTTCACATCATTCTTCTAATGTATGCATTTGATCGCTTATAATTATCAAATTTCCACATAATTTTGTAATGTGAAATAATCGAAAACGCTCCATATTTTCTACGTGGCACAATTTGATAGGCCATAAATGGAGCATATTAAAATCAATTAAATTACCATATCAATTTGAAATTAAATATGTTAAATTCCAATTAAATACGGTAAATTTGATTTAATGATTTTAATAATTTATTCGACACATTTTGCGTGTCTACACTCATTTATCGGCAACCCGACGGGCGTGACTAGACGGAATGGATTGATCTAAGAGAGTTCGATAGCACGAAGAACATCATACACAATTTGATGTACGCATTGAGGGATACCAAGCATCATCTCTGGTTAAAGCGAACATGAGGTTTTGAGTGCTGGAGAATCAAATCGCAATTCAATTAGGCAAAAGAGACTAGATCATTGGATGAGAATGTAATTGAATAAAGTGGAATAGACACATGTTCGAGTCACATAAAAGAGCAACAAGCCAGTCGTCTAAGTATCGACATAGGGAGTTGTGGGTTGCTCTGCGTCTATTTTGATGTCTATTTTGATTGAGATGTCCCTCATCGTGATTTCTTTCTGCTTTACTTTAAAGAAGTGTCTGCCTAAGGTACCCTTATATCGAAGTTGTGAAATCAAAGTAGTTTTTTTTACCTGGAAAATCTAACTACGGATTTCCAGAAATTAGCTGGAACAGATCTAACAATTACAAGTTTAAAAAACATGCTTTGGATGGGAATGTAATTGAATAAAGTGGAATAGACACATGCTCGAGTCACATAAAAGAGCAACAAGCCAATCGTCTAAGTATCGACATAGGGAGTTGTGGGTTGCTCTGCGTCTATTTTGATGTCTATTTTGATTGAGATGTCCCTCATCGTGATTTCTTTATGCTTTACTTTAAAGAAGTGTCTGTCTAAGGTACCCTTATATCGAAGTTGTGAAATCAAAGTAGTTTTTTTGGCCTGGAAAATCTAACTACGGATTTCCTGAAATTAGCTGGAACAGATCTAACAATTACAAGTTTAAAAAACATGCTAACTAGTGCACACAAGATTAATGTGATATTTAAGGGCTAAATCGCAGTTTTCTTGCGCCCTAATGAAATAAATAACATCTTGGATGTGTATTGTATATTCGTATTGATCAACTGATTATGATTACAAACCCCACATAAACACATATAAAAAACTCCTACCAAACAACATGCTTCTAGTCTGAATAAAGCTAAAACACGATGGAGATACGAAATGGGTTTAGATATTTGATCTAATGCTTCAGATTGTGTTTCATTGGTTTTTACTATCAATCACTATCTAAATAAACCATGGATAAGCAACGATCTTTCATGTTAGATTGTAATCCTATTTCAGAATATAAGAGAGTGTTTGACAAGTTTATCAAGTAAACTCAAGTTAAAAACACTAAAAACATATATTTTAATTTGATTTTCTTGATTTTAATCGCTATCCAAACAACCTATAAATGATCAATTACATTGACACTGTTAGACTATGTAAATATTAGAATAGAATATTTAGTATAGTTAGTGTTATGGTAAATTCCTAATTCCTAACCTAGTCTAGTTATACTTAGTATTGTAATAGAATTCTCAATCCTAGTTGAGTTATACTCTTGTATTGTAACTATTATATATATTGAATGAGATCAATAGATAGAGTCACGGACTCATATTCTTTCATGGTATCACATTAGGTTCGATTTCTTCCGTTGCCTAAGTCTACCGTGTTTGTCTCTTTCTGATATCGATCTTCCTTTGATCGACATCGATCTCCCCTCCCTTCTTCCCGTTCGACGGCTGCGTTCTTTCGGGACTGATCGATCTTCTCCTTTTTCGATCACCTCACTCGCAAGATTTCGATCTTCCCACACATATAGCCTTCCTCAAAAATCCGGTGATTTCTGTAGTGCGCAGATATGACTGCCGGTGAATCCTCCACCCCCAAAACAGCTACGGCTGCTACCACCTTCCACCCAGCCCTCACGGTGTCAAATATCCGCAATAATATTCCAATCATCTTGGATTTGGAAAATTCGCAGTATGGTACCTGGGCTGAGCTCTTCAAGATTCATGCTTGATCCCACAGAGTTCTCTACCATATCCTTCCTCCTCCGGAAGGTGTAGTTATTACTCCTCTGACTACAGCAGAAGAAAAAGAACTTTGGGCTACCATTGATGCAACTGTGCTTCAATGGATTTATTAGACGATTTTGTTGGATCTCCTGAATACCGTCATTGGACCCGATGCTACTGCAAAGCAAGCTTGGAATCAATTGAAGGATATTTTTCAAGATCACGAGACGTCTCGAGCAATTACTCAAGTGAATTTGCGACTACTGCATGGAGGATTTTCCCAATGCGAATGCATATTGTCAACGTCTTAAGAGCCTTGCCGATCAACTCAAGAATGTTGAGGCTCCGGTTGATGATCATCGCTTGGTGTTACAATTGGTTTCCGGTCTTACGGAAGCTTACAAGGGTGTTGGCACGCAAATACGTCATGCTAATCCATTGCCGAAGTTTTCTCAAGCTCGTTCTTCCTTATGTCTTGAGGAACGAGAACTCCAAGCTATGGAATCTAGCTATGACACCAATATGGCACCCCGTCCATCCGGACAGGGCAACAGGCGCGGTAAAGGAAAGCCCAAGCAAGGCGTCACAGAACAGCGCCCGCGCATCGCCGCGGCGCTCTAGCAACATGCACCAAGCGCCATGGTCAAGGTGGTCAGGTACCGCAACGCCAACACATGCCGGCTGGGCATATCCGTCCAGCCCTTATCCTGCCCGTCCTCCTATGGCAGCACCACCTCTGCGCCATCCTTATGGAATATTGGGTTCGACACCTAATCAACAAGCTTACACGGCGTCGATGGCTCCACCGAGTCAGTATGCTCCAACTGAGATCGAAACTGCAATGCATACTATGACGTTACAGCAACCGGATCCGAATTGGTACATGGATACTGGAGCAACATCTCATATGACATCCGCCAAAGGTAATCTCTCGTCTTATTTTAATATGAGCAATCAAAATAATGGCATTATTGTAGGAGATGGTAATTCTATTCCAATTCGTGGCTATGGTCATACTTCTTTACCTCCCCCAAACCCTCCTCTCTCACCATGTAATGTTTTGCATGCCCTCATCTTGTTAAGAATTTGATATCCAGGCGCAAATTTACTCGATAACTGCTTTATTGAGTTTGATCCTTATGGATTTTATGTGAAAAAATTACAGACGGGGATAGCCATTATGAGATGTGATAGTTCTGGGGATCTTTACCCACTCACCACCATCGCCCTTCCTACATCCCAGCCATCCACTTTTGCTGCTCTGTCTCCACCACTTTGGCATGCTCGCTTAGGACATCCAGGATCACCAGTTTTAGATTATCTTAAACGTGATTCTAGCATAGCATGTCATAAGTCTTTATATTCCAAAGATTTGTCGCCTTGTGTTTTGGGTAAACATATTTAGTCATTTTGATGCATCGTTGTATAAAACAATGTTTCCATTTGATATTATTCATAGTGATTTGTGGACCTCTCCTGTCTTAAGTTCCATGGGACATCGCTATTATGTTCTTTTCCTAGATGACTTCTCCATTTTTTTGTGGACTTTTCCTCTTGCTAAAAAGTCTGATGTGTTTGATAAATTCTTAGAATTACGCACATTAATCCTCACCCAATTTGAGAAACAAGTCAAAAATCTCCAGTGTGATAATGGGAAAGAATTTGATAATAGCCAATTTCGACAGTTTTGTGCCTCCCATGGTATGACCTTTCGTTTTTCTTGTCCTCATACATCTCCACAAGATGGTAAAGCTGAGAGAAAAATTCGATCCATTAATAATATCATTCGTACACTTCTTACACATGCTTCTTTGCCCGCATCGTTTTGGCATCATGCTCTCCATATGGCTACATATTTACTTAATATATTACCCAGCAAATTGCTTGACAATGCCTCTCCCTTTCAGATGTTATATCATCGAATACCTACTTATACACATCTCCGGGTTTTTGGGTGTTTATGCTATCCTCTTACTCCTTCTACCACTATCCATAGATTACATGCACGTTCCTCTCCTTGTGTGTTTTTGGGATATCCGCAGAATCATCGAGGTTATAAGTGTTATGAATTATCTTCTCGTAAAATTATTATTTCTCGGCATGTGATATTTGATGAGAATATATTTCCCTTTGCATCATCCCATTCCCCGGACCCTTCCACATATGGTTTTCTTGATGATGACACCTCTTCCCCTTGGCTTCAGACTCTTGCTCATACACCCGGGTTTCATAACCCAGTAGCAGCTCCAAATCAGCCAAGCCCGGATTCCCTTCCCCATGTCCCTGGACCACACATCCATGATCATCAGTTGGGCCGTAGTCTCACGCCGGCCCAGCCAAAATCATCTGGACAATATGTCCGTGAATCACAACTGGGCCGCATCAATTCGCAGGCCCAGTCATCTCCAATCCCGCCCCTTGGACAATCTGTCCAAAATCCAACACGGTCGATACATCCGCAGCCCAACTGCCCTTCTTCTCCACCACATCCCGCCTTCACCATCACAGCCCCTCCCGGTCCACAATGCACCACCAGCCTTGCGGTCCGGCCGTGCTCGAGTCCCCAATCCAAAAATTTTGGATGGATTATGTCAATCTCCACATCAAGCTTCAAAATCTCCTCTTCCGCGTAATCCAATTTTTGCTCTTCGTGACCCAAATTGGAAACTTGCCATGAAGAAGAATTTGATGCTCTTATTAAAAATAAGACGGGATTTGGTACCCCATCCACCTAATGTTAATATTATTCGCCTATGTGGATATTTGCTCATAAAGTTAAATGACGGTTCTTTTGAGAGGCATGAGGCTCGCCTTGTAGGTGTGTAAAACCCAAAGAGTCGACATTGATTGTGGAGAGACTTTAGTCCGTGGTCAAACCGCGACGATCCAGATAGTTCGAGCCTTGCTTTGTCTAAGCATCGCCTATTCATCACCGGATGTGAAGCATGCATTTTACATGGCGATCTCTCCTAAATCGTATATGCATCAGGTGGGTTTTCGGATGCTACTCACCCGGATTATGTTTGCTTATCGCAAATCACTATATGGTCTCAAACAGCTCCACGAGCTTGGTATAAGCGCTTATGGATTATGTCTATTCTCTCGGTTCACAACAAAGAATCGTATAACTCCTTATTCATCTATCGACATGGATCGAATATGGCATACATTCTTCTATATGTTGATGATATTATTCTCACCACCTCTTCTGATTCTCTTCGCCGCACGATTATGACACTTCTTGCATCTGAATTCGCTATGAAAGATCTTGGACCTATCAATTATTTTCTTGGCATTGCGGTTTCTCGTAATCAGCAGGGATTGTTTCTTTCACAACGCAAATACGCAGAAGAAATCATCGAGCGAGCTGGCTTGTTGTCTTGTAAACCGACCGTAACACCTGTCGAGGCCAAACCAAAGTTGGCAGGTTCGACTTCATCCGCCTCGGATCCTACTCAGATCAAGTCTTGCCGGTGCACTTCAATACTTGACATTCACTCGCCCCGATATATCTTATGTCGTCAAGCAAGTATGTCTACATATGCATGACCCTCGTGATGATCACTACCATGCGCTTAAGCGCATTATTCGATATATCAAGGGCACACTTTCTTTTGGCTTGCACTTATATCCATCCACGTTTTCCAAACTAGTGTCCTACACTGATGCTGATTGGGGTGGGTGTCCAGATACACGTCGTTCAACCTCCGGTTATTGTGTGTTTCTTGGGGATAATTTGATTTCTTGGTCGTCTGCCGCCACCTTACCATGTCAAGATCAAGTGCGGTTTAATATCGTGGAGTTGCTAATGTGGTTTTAATCTTGCTCGCTATAATCTGCTCTTAGAGTTACATTGTCCGATTCAGACAAATGACTTTGGTGTATTGTGATAATGTCAGTGCTGTTTATCTCTCGGGAAATCCAGTACAACATCAGCGCATCAAGCATATTGAGATGGACATTCATTTTGTTCGCGACAAGGTGGCTAAAGGACAAGTTCGAGTTCTTCATGTTCCTTCTCGATTCCAAATTGCATACATATTTACGAAGGGACTTCCATAGGTTTTGTTTGAAGATTTTCGGGACAGTCTCAGCGTATTTCCACCTCCCGTTTCGACTGCGGGGAGTGTTAGACTATGTAAATATTAGAATAGAATATTTAGTATAGTTAGTGTTATGGTAAATTCCTAATTCCTAACCTAGTCTAGTTATATAGTATTGTAGTAGAATTCTCAATACTAGTTGAGTTATACTCTTGTATTGTAACTATTATATATATTGAATGAGATCAATAGAAAGAGTCACGGACTCATATTCTTTCAGACACAACCCACCTGGATGCACACTCATTAATTAGCTAGATTCCCGATATATAAACAATTGTATATACGGAAGACCTAACAAGTAATTTATGAATGACACTCAGCTCCCTCGAGCTCCGACTAACCCTCCAAAACTAAAGTAAAATAAATAAAATGCCCTATATATTTATTAATTGAAACATTTTAAATACCCATTTAAAATTCTTAAAAAGGTCAAATTGAATTAATGTTTAAAAAAAGTTTCTTCTCCGGCAATCATGTTTGTGTAACAGTTGCGACTAAACTCCTGAAAGTGGAGCTTTATTTAGTGATCGGAGTAACAAATGCGATAACTGGATAATAACTTTTTTTTTGTTTACGAGGTTTTATTTTTATTATCATTTATGAAAACGGAAAATTAGAGATAAAAAAATCGGAGATCCATGAAAACAAAATGAAAATTACTGGAAACAAAGTTGTTTCAACACTCGTCGATCAATTATAAGTTGGCCGGCGTACGATTTGAATTTTGAGCCTCGTCGTGATCGTTATTATTAAGGTGGTGAGTGTAAACCCTAGGCCCTAGCCACCCTAGTACTATAAATATAGAATCCTTGCTCATAGAAATCATCAGCAGCCAGTGAGACTGACATATACTCCAGAAAAGCGGCGAGAAGAAGGTCTTGTTCTTTCCTCTTCTTCTCTTCATTTTCTTATTCTTCTATCAAAGCTCAATTTCGATTCCTGTACATCTGTATTTGTTCTGCATGTATTTAGATTTTTCTTGCCGAATTTAGAAGGTCTTCTTCTGTTCCTCTTCATTTTCTTTATTCTTCCATCGAGCTCAATTTAGATTCATGTATCATTTGAATTTTGCTTGCTGGTTTGAAGATCGATCCGCTTATATATACATCATTTAATTTGTTCTCCTTGTTTGCAGGTTTATATCAAATCATCCATTCCATTTCCATCCTTGTTTTGAAATCGATCGATCGGTAACTTTCCTTTCCGAATCTTATCCTGTTTTCTTATTTTGTTAAGTTGAATTACAATCTTGTTTGCTGGTTTTGAGGATCAACGTTTTGTGATCCATTTATGCAGATCTTTCTATATAAATCTCGATCTATCTATCCTTGTCTGAAAATTGCTACTTTTCGATCGACAGGAAAATGTTGGAATCTCGTTTCCCAAGCTTCTATAGGTTTTTCAATGCCGATACATGCACAAACGAACTGGTAGATCTAATTTCTCTCTACAACTAGCTAGCTCGATCGGTCTTATTTAATTAATTATGATAATTAATATTGAGATCTTAATTGCTGTCTTGTTAATTGAGATTTTGATATATGTTAGACGTCAGGTGTTGGTAATTGATGACAATTCTTCATGATCCCATGTTTTGCTAAACCCTAAAAGATTTTTTAAAATATAACTATATTGTATCAATTAGTTTCGAGTGAATTCTTTTATCTGATTTAGTATTCAAAAAGCTAAGAGGTAACTAAAACGATTTGATGACCTAAAGCAAATTTCGAAACATTGAATTTGTCTGCCATTGAATCATTCTCCTTCTACTATATATTTATTTGATTCCAGTTTCGAGATTGTAGTAAAATTTTATGGTCAAATTCTCACAATCATCCAATTTACACTAACATTGTCTTTCATGTAACTTGTAAAAAATAGTATTTCACGATACTTGCTCTATTTGCTATTAGTCTTTAGTTTTGCTTGAGTTTTTCATAACCAAGATCTAGTATTTTACTTGGTAAAAAAAAAAAAAAAAAAAATTGAATAAGAAACACAATGGACTAATAAAATTCTCAATTCTGAAAAAAAATAGTTAAATCTGTTCTGTCAAAAACTTCTCATTCGGTCAGTAATGTTGGATCTGTATATTATTTCTAAAATATCTGGCTATTTTAAACAAAATTATATAAAAATGCCTTAAGGTATGCACTTGAATGATAACTGTTTTTTTACGATTTTTGTCATATATTATAAGAGCAACATGCGGATCCAACGTGGACAAAGTTAACCGAATGAGAAGCTTCATGGAGAAGGCACGGACTAATAGAATTCTCAATTCTGAAAACAAAAATGGTGAATAAACCGCAAAATTCGTTCTATCAAAAACTTCTCATTCGTCAAGAATGTCGATCTCAGATATTATTTCTAAAATATATGGTTACTTTAAACAAAATTATATAAAAATGCCTTAAGCTATGCACTTTAATGAGTAATGTTTTGTAACGATTTTTCTCATATGTATTGTATTATCCAACATAGACAAAGTTAATCGAATGAGAAGTTTCTTGGAGAAGGCGTGGAGTAATAACATGCATTGTACAAACAAAAGTTATTTATAAGATGAAAAAATTTGAAGATGTCCCGGCCCGCAAACTTCTTCCATCTGTTTAGGTAAATATTAGATCGTGCTAGTTATGGAACGGGATTATAGATATATAATTAGTTGACCTAGTCCTTATAATATTGCAAGAAGTAGGCATGTGAATAATTAATATATTTCACTGCGAGCAGTGAACTTCACATTTCCATCTATTACTTAGGGGCCTTTGGGGGTAAATAGTATAGGTATAGGGTGAATTGCAATATTAGTCCCTTAAGTGACAATCCTTTGCGATTACGGTCCCTACGGTTCCCATACTGCGAAATACGCCCAAATAGGACGACCAGGTCCGAATTTCGAAATGTTGCAGTTGCGATTTTGGTCCTCCTCTTCATTTGACCCTTTCTTATTACACATTTGAGTCAAAATTTCTATGTTTTACAAAGTTACCCCAAAATAATTTTAAATAGTTCAAAATAGCCCCAAATACGTATGTTGACCCTAAAATAACAATTAATTTTTTAATTTTTAAAAAATAAAAAAAGTAGTAAACAAAAAAGTACTTCCTTCTTCCCCAAATGAATTAATAAGAACCCTAATGAATTTCATTCTTCCACAATTCACTTTCTTCTCCAGTTTACTTCCTTCTTCTTCATTATTCCCAATTCATTTCATTTTCAATGTATTATCAATGGAAGTATCAATTGAACAACTCAAATCATGGAGGAACCAATTCAAATCTTTCTACTGCTTTTCTTCTTTCTTCCATGGAAGCTCCGGCATGGCAGGAAGCTCAACTTAAGTTCAAGGAGTTTCCATGGAAGATTATTTAAAAAAGAAAAATTTAAGATTTATAAAATTATTAAATCGGATTTTGATGGAGTTGGTTGGAGATGAATGGAGGTGGTGGTGGAAGGAGGCCAAGGTGGTGGTGGTATGAAAGTGGTGGAGGGAAGGTGGTGGGGTGAAATTTGAATTCTAAAATATTTTGGGGTTTATTTGTAAATTTTCAGTGGCATACGTATGTTTATACGGTCCTCAGGACCAATTTCGAGAATCAAAAGACACTTAGGACCAAAATCGAAAAGGTATGTCACTTAAGGGACCAATATTGCAATTCACCCTATAGGTATATAATGTAGTATTAAGTTGAAAATACTGAGGCCTTTTCAAAATTCGAGGACTAGCAATGGCATTATTCTTGTACCGACCCGGCTCTGAAAGGATGGTGTAATTAATACGTATAATATTTTTCTACTGGGTCTATCTTATCTTATTTATGAATCCTTCAACTTATTTAGTTTATAACATTTTCACATCAGGATTCATCTGCAATTCTTTTGAATAATTCAGAATATTTTTTTTATAGAAATTTCCTCCACACGTCCAACTTGCTTTACCGAAGTCGGTAAACATTCGTGATGTATGGTAATATTCGCCGCCTGCTAGAAAAGTTGGTGGTGATTGGTACTTCTTGGATGGGTGGGAAACTTTTGTGAATGAGAATTCACTAGAAAAGTTTGACTTGCTTCGGTTCCAGTATACCAACGATGGATTATTTGATGTTAAAATCTATGGACTGAATGGATGCGACAAAGAAGGTGTCGGTTTCAAAAAGCCTGGTCAAGGAGCACCGAATTCAAGAGATGGTACATCCCACTTCACCATTCTCTAATTTTACTCTTATTAGAGGCTCTTATTTAATTTGTATGCCCATCCTAATACTTAATGCTATTATATTATTCAGATACTGGTGAACAACCCAAACAGCGTAAAAGACTTGATTGGTTGGGTGGGGATCTTTTTGATGATGGATCGGTTCGTCGGCCTGAAGGCAGATATTGTGTGACAAAGTTCAATCGTAATAGGTTGAACGAATGGGTACGTTATTGGATGGCATTATGGAAATTTTTTTATATATAAACTGCAAGTTGTGCTGATTGACATTTTATGCTGCAGCATGTCCCTCAAGGTTTGCTGGCGGATCGAAGATTTGCACTTCCATCAAAGTTGAAGCTACATGATCCAGAAGGCCGCACCTTCATCACCAGATACCGTCAATGGAAAGATGTAAGGACAAGATACGTTGGAGGATGGAACAAGTTGCGAAGATTAAATGGTCTCACTCCAGATGACATTTGCATCTGTGAGTTTGATCATATGTTTCACCCAAGAAATGTGTATGTTAGGTTTGCGTTGAAGAAAAATAATGAATTTTGAAATTTGTTGTAATCATATCGTGAATGAACATGGTAGATTTTTGTTGTCCTATATATATGCAAGTATTGGTAATCTGTATCTATTAAATTATTTTTGTTTTTCTGCACGTTGCTTTAATTCGATTATAATTGAGGGAGGAGGGGGGGATTCGAAGAAGGGCACTTTATTTCCCCAAGCCCATTCAAGGCTGATGCCGTCACGAACCAACTAGATATGATGAGACTCGATGAAAAAGAGAGGACTCTGAGTACCTGCCAAAAGAAGCAAAGAAAAAAAGAAAACAGAGTAAAAGTACACGTGGGCCAAAAAATGTGTGATTAAAAATGAATTGTATTATGGAAGAAATTTTCATAAAAGGAAATGTAACACGTTTAGTGAAACGCCCAAAATGGAAAATTATTTCACTTTTACATAAACGGAGTGAGTAGTTTGTAAATTAGATTTTAATTATAAAAAACCAATATGTCTTATTCATTCTAATTCTAAGCCCTAACGCCACTTCAACAAAATCAATTCATCATTAAAGAAAACTCACTTTGCCTTCTCTAATTAAATCAACCCCAACAGAATTAATTCATCATTAAACAAACTCAATCTGTCTTCTCCAATTAAATTCAAATCCCTAATTCAACACCAACAAAATAAATTTATCATAAAAAGAAAACAACGATAACGATAAGCAATATTTCTTCTCCATCTTCTATAATTAAATTGAAACAAATCAATGCGCACTAACCCAAATTCAACTTGAAAAACGACAATTCATTATCAGAAACAACGATAGTACTTACCTTCATATACTTTTTCTATTATTTGTACATAAATACCACAATAACACGCTACACGTTCTAGTATATACTAGACGCATGACACCATTTAAACATATTACAAATTAATTCCACAAATATAATAATTTACTACAAATAGTCTATCAACTACAAAACCTTGCTCCCTCTGTCACAGAGAACTTCATACATTAAGGTCGACGCGTACTTTTATGTGAAAAGTTAAGATAATGATAATATATTAAAAAGATTGAAAAAAGTGTACTTTATTTTCGGTTTATTTTCGGCACTGTTTTTAAGAAAGTCAATTGTTTATTGTTATTGTGGACCTCACATAATATTTGGATTACTTTTTGTTGGAGATGAGTGGCACTTTGGTAATAAATGAGTATAATATGAATATTAAATTGATTAGTGGGTGTATTTTTTTGCTATTTTTGTAACCGGACTATATTCGTGGGACAACCATAAAAGAAATATTAGACTAGATTCATGGGACGGAGGGAGTATAATTTATGTGTAATGTTGAGATTGTTTATTATTTGTTGGGTGTGGGGTAGCTTACTTGTTTAGTAAAGTATGAAGTTCTGTGGGACGGTTAAAAATGACAAATGTATGAAGTTCTGCGGGGTGATGGAGTACTATTTAAAACAAAAAAATTCTAAACAACCCAATCAGACTCGAGTCTGATAATCAGAGCTGTTCAATGCTCTGATCGGCGGAGCTCTCAAAGCTCTAGATTGGAGTTTGTGACAAGCTCTGGTCTGGAGCTTGAAGAAGCTCCACAATGAAGTTTGATCGACGAGAACACTGGTTCTGGTCAGATTTAACCGGTTATGTGCATAGAAACGGTTTATCATGTAATTTTTATTCTTCTTTTTTTTAAAATCTTTTTTCACTTTCCTTCGTAATAATTTGGGCCTAAATTTTACGTAAGGTTTTACTTATACCTGAAATCATATTTGTTTGTGAATATATCATTATTCTTGTAATTGTTTTATAGCTATAATCTTTTTTTATGCATGTCCAATAGTTCTTTCGTAATTATTTGTGTTTTCCCTGTATGTTACTGTTAATCTTACATCGTAAATAGAGTCAATATGTAATGTATAAATGTTACTACTACCTTTTTGTTTCTATTTTTTTTTTTGTTGAAACAGTTGTTATGATCATTTATACTTAAACAATTGTTCTGCCATTCAATCATTGAACTTGTGAACTTTGTTATATAATGATCGTTTGATTGATTTTTCATTTTTTATGTCGGCGGATAATCGTGGAGCACGGAAACGTAGAGTAGTAGATGATGGTTCCGGTGAAGGTATAATATAACGTGGTTGATCATCTCCAAGGATCTTCTTCTTCATCAAGATTTGTTAGGTTTATCTGGATTAATAAATGGATTACGCTAACAAATTAAATCATAACAACAAATATAAACGAATCTTAAAAAATATTTTAAAAAAGGGTTTTGGTAGCCTCAAATCCTACCCGGCGGCCTGTTCTTGCACGGAAACATAGAGTAGTAGATGATGGTTTCGGTGAAGGTCTAAAATAACGTGGTTGATCATCTCCAAGGATCTTCTTCTTTATCAAGATTTGTTGGGCATCTATCCAGATCAATAAATGGATTACACTGACAAATTAAAACATAGTAGCAAATATAAACGAATATGACAAAATATTAAAAACGATTTTTCAAAAAAAAGGTTCTGGTATCCTCAAATCCCACCAGGCGGTCTGTTCTTGCAGGTTTTGAACCTGAAATCCTACCATATTTGATAATATTTGAATTTGGGTTTTGGATCAATTTTTTTCGATTTTTCAAAAATATCATCGAAATTTAGCTAATTGAACCGCGCTATTAGTATAATCATTAAGGACTATAAATATCAAATTCAAACAATATATATCTTTTCATACTCATGACCATTGTCGTATTCCGGCCAATACTTGTAGCACATGATTTTTTTTGTTGTTTGTGGTACTGGGAAGTGTGATTTTTTTTAAATGTGGGGTTTAGAGGGTTTTATGAAAAAAGAAAAAGACTGGGACTAATTTTAATATTTCTAATAAATAAAGAGGTTATAACGATATGCTAAAAATGTACACTGCATTTAATAAAGGTGTCTTGCCTTTATCATCCTACATATTAATGCTTGAGGAACTTAAAATTGACCTTAAATTCCTAAACTCTTGAAGATGTAGATTATTAAATCTCTTAGTCAGGAATTGATAAATAGAAGTATATTAGTAAGTCGTTTTAAAGCCAACTCTAAGCTCTTAGAGTTCGAGCTCATTTTGAGCGTGAACATTAATGAAATAATCTTTTACAAGCTTGATTATTTGGATTTTATGGTCAATAATAATCAAGTTTGACCATTAATTAATCTTAACATATACTAATATTTTAATACTAAATAAGATTATTTACTTATTAAACTTTTATCATATAATTTTGATAATTTTTTTATCATATATTTAAAAATAATTTATGATCAAAGTTGATTATAATCGATTAAAAAGTCAAATGGTCAGGCTTTTAAGAACAGAGGGGTCCGAGCGGAGGGAGTATTCTTTTATTGGCATGCCATAATGTTCCGCCACCAAACATATTTGTGTGGGAACGGGCAGATCATAAGAACTCCGATGGTTTTTTTTTTCCTTACCGCATACACACTAATTCCCAGTTCCAAAGAACACAGATAAATTCACAAGCCATACATGATGTTCGAGAAATGCAAATGTAAGCTCACAATTTCCGCTTTTAGGAAGCATATAACGCGTTCATCTTTCCTGTGAGTTCTCAATTTCTCATGCTTGTTTCTTCTAGATGGAGAGCAACTTGGAGGTTCCAACACAGTCGCAATTTTTAGAATGAACCGTACTAAGTCGTAAATGATTCATAAGATACACCAGCATACATACTGGATAACCAAGTGCCCCTCCCTACGAAAAAAATAGTAGTATGGACAATAATGACTAAATATGTCAACATTCTCAGCATCACCACAACTCTTTTCAGTTTGTTACCTGTCCTAGCCTATTGACAATAGTGACTAAGTTCCATCCAAGCATAATCACATTGCCCCAAGACGAATAAGACAACTCGTTAAAGAGAAGAGATGAGAGGATGAGAACATTCAACTCAAAACTACAATGGACGGTTTACCTAACTAGAGAAAACATCATCATCAGGTTGCATTACACCACTAATCAAAGAACTGGCTACTCATAGGGACAAGTTCCATCGGAGGAGACATTGGGAGTGCCTCAATCCTCAGTATTTCCACTCTAGTTACCTGCTGCTGTTGTTCAGCTTTGTTTCTCATCTCGATAACCTTCCTGTGAGAGTTGGAATGCAGTGATGGAACAAACGTTGGGCTTGCTGCTGGACGATACTCAGGGTATAGACGTCCAGAACGGTACCGGACCCCACATGCATTGCACAGTGTCTTAGGACCCATAGGCCCCTCCCTCCACTGAGGTGTCCTCGTTATTTGGCAGTGGCTGCACTTTTTCACAACACCTGGATAAGGCGAAGCATCATCAGGAACCTCTTCATAAACTTTGACGGTTTCCATTGGAGATAATCTCTTCCTTCTGCCATTACATTTCCTTCCACTTGAGGTCTTCTTGAAGGTGGAAGCAGCTAAGACTTCAAGCCACCCATTAGGATCCGAAGGTCTTACTCTTTTGGATCTGGCTCGTCTTGGGATCTCACTGCCGGTTTTGATAGGTAGCATCTTGCCAGATGAGGAGGAACTGCTGTTCTCAAGCACTGAAACAGGGCTTTGTGTCTGGAACATGCTGGGTTCTTGGAACTCGGCATATTTACTATGTCTGCGGATGTGGGAAACCGAGGCCTCTTGAACATAGTTGCCCTGCTGCTGTGTCGGAGTTCCACATATCTTTTGGTTTGAATGATGAAAAAATAGTTAGAAAGAAATTAAAAAGAAAAAAAAAGGCAGGATCATAATAAACATCGAAAACATTAGTACTGCAGACTTGAAAAGAGATGAAGCCTACTTTCACATACAGAAAGATAATAAACAGGTTGCTCCTGTCTACATATTCATGCATTAGGCCATACGCTACTAGGCCGCAAGCATGGGGATGTGCTGAATAATAGCAGATGCTACATGACTTAGGCAATTATTCTGAACTCAACGTATAAAGAGACAAACCCTACCATAGCCTACACAAGATGGGGTTTAATGCTATACCACTTGTAGCCACACGAACGAGGCAAATCAAACTGAAGAAAAGGAACTCCATGAAGCCCTTACATATTAATTTCAAGTAAGCTAAACAGATACAGTATCTTTACTATCTTGACTACTAGTTTCTCGAATGTAATTCAAAGATCCTGGAAGCTACTTTACAGTTTACACACAAGGTGCACGTACTTGGTTTTGGTCTCGTGTGTAATACATAATCTTGAGAAACAGACCCAAAAAGACTTTGATGAGTTATATCAGAAAACTTAATTTAAATTTGGAGTAGACAATAGTTCAATTCAAGTAAGAGATACTTAACTAGTTAACTGAGTTCTGCTTTCTAGTCTAGGAATATGGCTCCATTAAAGAACTGTGCAACAACTAGTACGATACTAAGAACTCACCGAAGTCACAATTCCAGGCCCGAAACAACGAGGCTGAGTTTTCATGGCACTGCGAGGTATCACTGACTGTCCCATAATCAAGTCCGAAGGAATAGGCCCAAGATCTTGGGATTTGCTAGCATCCCAATCCCCAATGTCCCCATAGCCCTCTTCATCTTCATTATCCAATTGAAAATCTAAAATATTAAGTAGCCCTAGGTCATCCAATCCGTCCAATGGCTCAACCATATTCATATCCTAGATAGACAAACATCGAAATTATATAGACGTAGACGACCAAATAAGCCTGAACAGGAATTAACCAAAGATACATTACATAATTCAAATTCGACCCGAAGATAAAAATACAAGCTTTAGCAAGAACGTACACAAATTTTGCTGAACGCAGACATTAGATAATTTGTAAATCCAGGATTCTTTTTTTCTTTAGGTAATATTTTTTACTAGTTTTTTTAAAATCCCTTTGGACTCTTTTATCTTATTACTTCCCAACCTTAAACAATAAGCAAACCGTAAGACTCTAATTTCAAACACCAAACATATAAATTCAAATACATGATACATAGTTTAAGCCAATCGCAAAGAAATAAAAGTGAGTGGTAATTTCTATCTCCAAACCGAATAACCAGACCCATATCCTTGATTTTCTTGGCTAAATAAAAGCTATAAAATACATAAGTGAGCAAATCTACTCAAACTCTTGACTACTTCAAAGCAGCACCAAAAATAGGACTCTAGTTTGGAATCTTCTACATCATATAATCTAAAGGTCAAAATGAGTCCTCTAATTGACTTGGTTTTTAAGGTAAAACACAAACAACATCATTTGGAAGTCATTTTCACCCAAAACCTAGGTTTCCACGGAAAAGACTTGATTTTTACACAACCTAGTACAGAAACGAAAAATGTAAGAACATGAAATGGAAGAAAGGAAAGTTAACTACATTCTCTCTACAACAAGAAAACAGAGACGCACCCACAAGAGAAAAACTGAAAGGTTCGCCAAGAAAGACCAAAGGGTAGTAAAAAAATGAAAACTTGGGATGGGGAAAAGTGAAAAAAAGAGGAGAATACTTACCAGAGAGTAAAACCCTAAAACCCCTTGTCACGCCATGGGAAAGATTGTGTTGCTGCGGAAGAGAAGAGGAAAGGAAATGTAAAGAGGGTTTGGCAGAAAAAAGGATAGGGTAAGAAGACAGGGGTAAATTTGGAAAGTTGGATATCTTTGTTTTTTATTTGTATTTTTGAAATAAAATCTAGTCCACATTTGTCTGATTTTGTACTTTTTTAGAGAAAAACAACAAAGTACGGTTTTGCTTGTGAAGAAATGGGAAAGGAATAGGTACGGTACTGTTTGGGGTTGACAGTTATCGGGTGTGGTGATGATGGTGTATTGAATTAAGAATGTGTAACTGTGTATTTGCGAATACTTTTTTTTTTTTTTTTTTTTTAATGTTTTTGTTAAAAATTATTAAAGTTGATTTTAATCAAAAGTCATTAATATAATATACAAAATCAATTTAAAACAGAAAGATGTTTTAGCTTTTAATGTTTGTAAAAATTAATTTAATTAATGATTTTAATTTAAAAAATCTACTAAATGCTAAAGTTAGCTAATCACTTATTCTATTGCTTCTTTACATTGCCATTCACTGCTTTTTCCAGCATAAGTATAGAAGTAGAATATAAAATACTAAAAAACTACTTTTGATTCTTCTAAAATCATAAAATCATTTTTTTAAGCATTTACAAACACAAGCTAAATATCTTGGAACACCGGATAAAAGATACTACTCACCTAAATAAATTGTTACTGTAACTCATAAAACACTCTTCTTATTGAATAAAACATACTAATACTCACAATTAAGTATCTATATTCCAAGACTTTGTGATAAATAATTTGAGGTTGTGTTTTACATTTTCAAGTTTACCTTTATATCTTTTACTTAAACCATTGTTATGTTCATGTTGAATTCAATTGTAAGTTTTTGTAATGTTACGTTTGACCAGTAACGGGTTATGCACCCTCTAAATTGATGTATATGCCCTAGCAACTAATAAACCTTTAAATCAAACATACATTTTTAACTTAGAACACTAATTTGAGATAGATGATTGATTATTAACAAAAGTAGTATTGGGTAGATCGGTTCACAAATTTTATAAACTCTGACCTCATTTAGTTGTATTTTATGTTCATAAATTGATAATAAATACTATTATCGGGTGATTATATCTCTTTTTTATTTTTCTTGGTGGTGTATGCAAACTATCTTTTAGCTGGCATGAGAGTAATCATCTGGATGATGTAGTGTTACTCTCATGATTTGTAAGTTTGAATACCATGTAATGATCATTAAGCAAAGCAAAGTGAATCATAACTTTGGTTTATAAATTATCCTACTAGTAGTTAATTATCCCACTATGTGATAGTATATACTTTACTCGAATAGAAGACAATTTCACTCCTTCAAAATTATCTCCCAAGAACAAGCAATCAAGCTAGCTAACATCCCTTTTTTCTCTCCGCTAATCTATTATTCATACTTTCTTTTTTCAATCCACCGTAAGTTATATAAATTGTAACACCCGAAGTTTTAGGGTTTGAAGGCCTAAAACGCTACTCATATCTACATTATACACCTTTAGTTTTACAAATTTATTCATCATAACTCAAAAGTCAAATGTGTTTTTTTGGAGTGATGTTAGAATGGGTGTCATATTGGCAGGTTTTATATAATTAATATGATTGTGAGGTTTAGGAGTACGTGACAGCGTCGACCTAAAGAGTCGGACCTCGAGTACATTACACATATATTATTCAATTCTTAACCAATAAGTAATTCCCAGTTCATGCAATAATTTTGAAATAAATTCAATGCACATGAGATACTTGAATTCTGCTACAACACTACAACAGGAAGTTATTGCTTGCCAGCAGAGTTTGAATTTCCCAACAAATCACATGCTTCTTTGGAATGGGCTGTGGGCCTGTTGCTCTCATGGGCCCAAACTCATCCTGTCCAAGGCCCTTGCGCGTTATTGCACACTGCAAATTATCGCTTTCATATTTACACTACTATTCCATCATGCACAAGTGGTTAGACAATTGTAATGCACATAAAGGTATCGCGATTCGTATTACATCCATCCCGCATAACTTGTTTTCCTTTTCAAGTGTTCCATAAAACGCTACATATTACAGAAAATGAAAACCATCACACGCATACCTAACAAATAATATTACTACTATTATTACACTACACATTTTTATCACTAGAAGTACATATTTTCATGTTTTGTCAGTTCCTTTTAACTTTTCACATACACGTTAACCTTAATGTATAAAGTCATCCGGACTAAGGTATTAGTTCATTCAACATCGTCCAACCCTTTACCCTATTTGCTGCTCAAGTTAACTGTTGCATTTACTCAAAACATATACAAGTGGTAAAAAAAAAAAAGTTGAGTATTTCTGCTTTATAGACCAAATAGGGAAAAGATCAGCCCAATAATATATAGATACTTTCTGCTGGAAGTCCCATTATTAAATGTCAAGTCCGCTTAAAAATTCAGCGGATAATTAACGAAATGAGTGTTAATTAATGAGTGTTAAACATAAACCAATCTGTTGAGGTTTTTGTTTGATACTGTGGCTTTTTGTCTGGAAGTCCAATGATTAAATGTCAAGTCCGCTTAAAAATTCCGACAGAAGTTAATAATAACGAAGAATGAACGAATAATGAAATGAGTGTTAATTAACGAATGTCCAAGTTTTACGATGGATGCCAAGTTAGGTGAAATGAATACTTATCCATCTACAGTGGGCATTTAGCGACAAAAATTGTAACATCAGCATGCAGTACAATTGAATAATTATGGGGACCAGAATACCAGATAAGTCATCATCAGCATGCAATTGCATGATTGCCAAATTCTCATGAAACCAAGCCAAATTCCGAAGAATTTCAAGAAATTGATAGAGCATTGTCTTCCTAATGATGATCAAGTTGCTACACACTAATTTCATCACATACAAACCAGGCCTACTGCTCTGAACTTATAGAATTAAAGGTTGTGAATCAAGAATTTACGCATGTTAATAAGGTTACAGCATCTCCCAGTATGCGTATACTACCTGTGAAACTGTTGAACAGAATCCTGGGAAGAATAAGTGAATCGCACTGCAGTAGCCAAATCTTTTGATATCATTCAATTCTTGAGGCCTACTGTATTCTACGATGTTCCTCTGCAATTGAGATGTCAGGAACTAACCGCCAACGAGACTTACAGTTTAAGTTTAAATGTTCGTCTTCTTGAATTTAGAAAGAGGAAAATGAAAAGCAACACGACACTAGTGATGGCTAAGGACATGAACTTCCAAGGAGGTCTGGAGGAATTTGGATATGGGCTTGTGGACCTTGTGAGGATGCTTGAGTTTTCCTGCAATCATTAGCATAATAAAGGAGTGAGATAGTTCTTCCAAGTATTCCAAGTATCTACAGCGAAGCACTTTTAAGCGTGCAGGTACAATCAGCATAATAAGGGAGCGTTTTATTAGTTCTTTCGAAACGTAGAACTATGAATTGCAGACAATGTGAGGAACATGAATCAAATCCAATGGTTACAACTTGTTTAGACATCAAAAGCAACAAAAAAAGATACCCCCATGCTTCTCTAACTTTCACTAATCTTAAGAGAACCTGTTGCAAATTAATTTGTGTGAAACACCGCAAAGAATTCTAGCCCAAAACAAAAAAAATAAAGCACTTGACTGGAATCAAGATTTAGAATGAGACTAGATAACCCAGGGAACAGGTGATTTCACAATATCGAATAATCAACACGAAGTCCACCACAAATGAAAAGTCAACACTAAAGCACAATTAACATTAAAAAGGTCAAGAAAGAGATATTGTCTTACGGATTTAACAGTGCGCTCTGTCAAACGAGCTTGTTGCTTCTGAAACACATATTGAGCATATTTATAAAGTTCTACATCCAGGCTGTTGAGTGATGCAATCTTGTGGAGAAGCTCTGGAGGAACCCGATGACGAGCCTGAAATTGGATGAACCAATAGTTAGTAGAAAATTGGAGTAAAATCTTTTCATCAGTATCTTTCAAGAAAATCATGGATATTTATTCTGAAGTGTATCTTGGGATACTATATTATGGTCACATACCTCTTTTGTAAAGTTAGCTGGAGCAATTCTCTTCAGAGAATTTACACGCCGTTCAGCTTGGGTGTTTCTTAAGGTCAGCATACAGATTTCATATTCTTCCATTAGCTTCTCAGCAGTCAACTGATACAATGAGCAACAAAACCCATTTAGGAGATATAATCGCATATACCCTAGTCTCATTTGTGAAGAATTTAAGAGAAGTCTGAACACACATTTTCACTTGTTGGTTCATCCTTGCCACTGGACACTACCGTCAAGTTGCCCTGCATTCAGCAAATAGAATGTGACTTTGAGAATGCTTCATTGTCAAAGATTATCATATGAATAAATAGTTTCTTACCTGATCATGAGCATCAGAGCTTGCATCCCCATGTACAATCCTCTGTTCTGTGGCAGAGCAAATAGCATGTAATTCTTTACTTCTGTCCGAAAGCAAGTCGTCTTAATTGAAATACAACATGGATTTTACAAAAGGCTGACTTCTTCAGTGTGGTGATTGCAAATCTTCTTGATCTTACGTATTTTGAAAAACTTAAGTTGCTCTACAGTCAAACTTGAGGGTTAATGACACAATTCAACTTACAGCTTTTTCTAGTATAATAGATTTGATTTAATAGGACAATTCATCTGTAAAACAATAATCAAAGACTTGGTCCGAAACTTAAGCACCAAAAGGCATTCTTATATATAGACAAATAACAAGCTTTGAGCAGCCATATAATCTTCGCATCAGCTGTAGCAACTGAGATTCTAGTTTTGTAAGATAATCTACCTGAATCATTGTTACTTGCACCTTCTAAACTGGAGCTTGATATTGTGTGTTGAGATAACACTTGTGCACCCACAACGTTAGCAAACATGTTGGCTGATTCTCTATGGTTCTCAGTAATTCCAACGTACAACATATCGTCCAATCTCTTCTGCAAGATTTACAATGATTTACTAGGATTAAGACTGCAGAATAAAGAAATCCTACGGGAAACTATACATGTGCCAAAAGTTTAGCATGCTTGCGGAGACTTTCTCCAATTACCTTCGCTACTTCAAGAACATGTTCACCAAGGGTCTGATATTTGAGTACACAATGGCGCACTTCATGTGATTCCATGATATAGGAGTTGTTTGTCAGACCAGCAACCTAAGAAAATCAGAAAAGCACGATTAAATATGACACATTTACACAGACACTCAGGTGTGAAGTGTATGAAAACAACTAAGATTCTAAATGACAAGGAAACCTGAGTTACTTCTTACTCCGGTAACGATAACATATACAAGTAGGGATTGTCACAATTCCGCATTCACATATGTTTTCCATGGTAAATCACCAAAATTAATAAATCTATGTGTCACATTATCTGGGTCTAAGATCCTATAACCTGAGCAATCCTTGCAAACTACTAAAATAAATGGACGGAGTCTTTTTCTTCAATCTTGTTTCTAATTGAGTTCCGCTACAGAGATAAAAGACTAAGAATACAGCAGCTGAAAGCTCTACATGAAGAGCATGTGAATCTATTATAGGCAGTCATATAACAGTGACACCATGACATCATTTACTTTTTTTTTCTCCTAGCGAAGAAACAGAGTCACTGTTTTGTGCGTGTCATCCTTGCATAGGCCATGCGTGTTCACCTAGAGAATACTGTTAATACCTGGAAGGTGGCTCCATTATGAACAATCTCTTTGGCAATAGGGTCATCGATATACTCATGAAGAGGCATCACGATATCTTCCATGTCATATGAGTTATTTGTTACTACATTTGTTTGTCCTCTAAGTTCTTTAGCATCCCTCTGCCAATACATGTAGAACAGATCGTGAGAAAGGAAATATAGCGCACAGACAGCAGTGACCAAAACAATAAGACGCAAAAAAAGAAAAAAAAAAGTCTCAAATTTACAGAGAATCATAAGAATATGCAATTATAGATTGAGTCGCCAACTTTAGGAGCAATGGCACATTCAAAATGACAGCAAGAATACTTAACACCATCATTTTGTTCAACGAGATGATCTTCATGAAAGAATAAAGATGCATATTGATAAGCAATCTACAGAACCGTGGAGCTTAGACTAAAAAGGATGATGAGACTGCTTTGGGTGCTATATCATGTATCCATGAAAGAATTAAATGACAAATAAAAGAATAGGACCCGGGTATCAGCTTAATTTAATACCCCATTGTAAGATTATAGGCAGATAACTTAAATGTGCAAGACTGCGAGTCATATAATATTATGGTGTGAGTATAATAAGAAATGTGGAAACAGAGGTAGTATGACACTGAGCAGAAAAGACAAACAAGATAATTAAGACACATGTATGCAAACTGCTTTGTAGGTTTGATGTTATCTATCATATTTCCAGTCATGGAGAGAAGAAATTGTCAAAAAAAGTAACATATGAAGAGGTTGGGTCCTGAAGCTTGGCATAGTACAGTATCAAATTGTTTCAGAGACACCAAATGCATTACACTTGATAAAGCATTTATAGAAACTTAAAGCAAAGGAAATAGCCAAATTTCCAAATCAAGTAGACTTTCAACATTAGTGGCCAAACATACTCGGGCAAATAGATCTTCTCTCATCCAAGGAACCAAGTATTTCCATGGCCAGATATCCAGTGTGCTAATTCCAGATTTCTTACGACGTGCACGTGCATGTGCCAATCTTGCTATTCTTGATACGGATGTTAAGTTAGGATGAATTAAAAACCTAGAGGCAACTTCAATAGAAAATTCATAAGTGCTGAAAACACGTTCAATGGGATCTCTGAGTATTGTCACCACGGAAGTTTTCTCCACAGGAAGTTTGGAAATAATGCTATAGTCATCATGGGTACTTAACAGTCGACAATTTGATTTTCTGCAAGAACATAAAATGGTCATGAGTAATAATTATATATTTTAGGATTAAAGATGGAGTAACTTTTGCGAGAGACCGTCTCTCGGAGAGACCAAATCAAACATCACATATTTTGTCACAAACATTACATGTTTAGCTACAAACATTTCATGTTAAATAATCCATGTAATGCAAGTATAATGCAAGTTTATTATACAAACGATGTTTGTACATAAATATGTGATGTTGAATTGGTCTCCCCGAGAGACGGTCTCTTGCAAAAGCTTGTATTAAATATAATGATATAACAGAAGAATGGCTACGAAACACATGTTGGCTGAGTGTCAACCAGTGACTTAAATCTTTTTCAAAGTTTTCTATAGTAGAGTCTTTCTAGTACTGTCGGAGACTTATGAGCTCAATGCTCATTTAAACTCGAGCTGGTTCTAGTTTTGGAGATGAATTGTTGAAACATGAAACATTGTGCAATTACTGAGGTCACTAGGAGCTATGAAGATTAATTGGATTCGAAGATAAAAGGCAAGATCCACGTACCTTATAACCTTAAGCACTACCTGGCTCTTCAGGGTAAGTGAGAGGGTGAGTACATAGAAATTTACAGATATGCTAATTTCTTTGTTCTTCTTCTTTTCACCCTAGGTATATTTCTTGGTGTTTGAGTAGAAAAAAAATGTGGCCTCTTAGAAATCATATATAGTGCTTTATAGTAGGAAAGAGTGTATTTTGAATTTTCAGCCACTAATTCTTAATGTAATAACTAGAAAATATGAATTGTATTAAGTTTATCTAACCAGATCATCCAATCAGTATCAGTTTAGAAATTATTGAAGCTGATGGGTCAAAGGACACATAGGACTTTGGTATTGCATCGTCATTATCCATTGCCCTAACGGTATGAAGTTATAGTGACCAAAAGTTGACCAGAAAATTTAACAACTAGAATAAGAGAAACAAAACGTAACAAACTTGTTGCATGTAACAATCGAAAGAAAATGCTACAGCATGCTTCAACTTGAGTAGTACAATAGGGCTCAGAATTAACCATTGAATTACTGACAAACTTGTAAAAGTTACACCTGCGATGCATTTAATGTATACAATAGTTTGGAGATTACACTCTCCATTGAATTCAATATTCTTGTTCCAAATTAAGTGTAGTCTTTATTTCTATCAAAACATAACGTTATATTTATTGACATCACTCTTGACCGTATCAAAGAAGACAAGATACTCTATTCTTTTATTTTTCATGATCATGAATGTGTTGGTCCCCGAGCTAATCGGTCTTTGTAAACCACAAAAAGTGAACTGAACGTCCCTCTCATATATTGAACTTCAATGATAGCTTCGCTAATGATGCTTGTCAGTTGTCATGATATGAAATCAATTTGCTTTTCCGTTTGATGCTTAATTGTCTGAGGGTTGAACAGCACTAAACTTAAATCTCATCTAACTAATAGTGTGAGGACAATAAGAAGTACCTTGGATTAAATCTTAACTTGTCATAAGACCGTGGACATTCCTGGGAGTTTGAGTACAGCTTCTTCAAGAAACTATGCATCACCACAAGTAAATAAAAAATGGGGCTCACACCATCAGTAAACTGCGTGATAATGCAATATATCATGTAAAAAAGAATGCACTCATCTTAGTTTATTGAGTCCAAAATTAGAAATATTAGTATGACTCTTACCAGTGAAAATACGTCCGTCCACCTGTTCGGGGTACATGAAGGAAGAAGAGCAGGTCACGCAGTGCATGTTTGTTGTCTTTAACCTCAGAATGAATGGAAGAGGAGGCCCATTTTTTGACAATATGCTCACATTGCTCATGACCAATATCTGAATCCAATGCATTTATCGCAGGGAGAACTGAAAATGAATTGAAAGACCATACCTTGTGAATGCAACATGATCGACACCATTTAACTATTAAGCTCATGATAGACTCCAAACCAGGGACCATATAAAAATTTGACCTTTCACACTGGATCAGGCAGAAATCGCTCGCTTATGTACCATGACCATTCTTATACCACACACAATGTTGGTTTCGCAGATAAAGTATCTTGCTCAGCTCAAGTAATTGATCCTCCAATCCCCATACATAATCAATTTTACCTCCCGATCAGCTCAATTTGACTAAAAAGTTTTCAGCTATCACAAAAAAGAATACCTGATTACTGTGTTTGCAAATAAAGCTTCTTTACCTCCCCAAAACCCAACCAACAAAAAAACTACTCCCCAAAACCCAACCAACCAAAAAAACCAAGTAAAGAAAGAAACTTTAATTAGTAACAAGTCCTCAACTCTCGTCATAAATGTAATTCAAGAGCAAATCATAAGATCCAAGTGAAAATGTACTTTCTTGAACCGAACATACATACCACTTAAAAGAAGCCCCAAGAATATCCCCAACTTCAAGCAAAAGATCATGCACCTCATTCCCAATTTCCTCTCTTCACAGACCTCCAAAGCTAGCTGCAGAAGGCTGGAACTTTTAACTGAGGCAAAACATCAAACAGGTAACACGCATTGCAACAAGTGCCAAAAAGCTTGTACTTAGACAAGAAATAGAGATGGCATAGCTTACTCGAAATTCGAAACCTCGTGCTCATAAACACAGACAAAACTTGTAAGGCTTTGGCAGGACAAAACCGAAAGATCAAGCGTAAAAACGTGAAGTTCAATTGTAGGATTCCGATATATAAATATTGTCCGCCTTTTTTCTTCATGCCATTCGATCCGAGCAACGGCTTGGATTGTGATATTAGCAGGCAAGGAAAATGTGCACTCTTAAGATACAAGTCAAAGTTTGACGGAGAGTGAATTAGTATAACATAACGGGCTCTCTACCATGTCCATCACTTGTAGCGTGCATTACCATCATTACACACAATTTAAAGCACCAGCCACAGGTTATAGAAAAAAACTTACAGGGCCCTCAACCTTTTGGACTTGCTACTACGGAACTAAGGTTGAAAAGATTGAAAAATCAGTCACAGCCACCGATGAAAGGCTCCTCAAAAGTTAAAGAAATACTCTCTATTTCGTAAAAACATAACTTCCGCTTCCGACGCTTCACTAAAAGTTACATAATTTCCATTTACGAAACTAATTAAATAATAAAACTCTTACCTTTCAATTTTATTACAATACGCCACCATTTAATCTCTAATAATCACGTACCACTGTACTTTCTACTTTTTCTTAAAATTGTTGCAAATTCAAATTGTAACACTTTCTCTGAAATGAAGGGAGTAGTAAAAAGAATTTAGAAATTGAATGGATTCGACACTTTTACCTCATTGATTACAAAAAAAAAAAAAAAAATGTAAATTCTCGAAACCATAGTTATTATTCAAATTTGTATCTGACATGGTATATAAGTAAAGCTTTTGTTTGTTTACTTAGGCTTTGTTTCAACTGCAATTTTCAACCTGATCGAATCGAATCAGTAGATAAAATATAACCGAATCGAATGAAGAATAAGATATGAGCCTTAGTATCTCCCTTTGGGCTACTATTAGAAGTGCATGGGTCAACGAGAAAGAAATATTACAAGGGTTTGAAGAACATATTAGACCATCCACTGTGGGTGATAAAAAATTCGTAGTGTCGCCCAGCGACTTCTCCCGCGGCAAAAAACTGCCACTGTGGAAGCGGTCGTGGGGTTGGTCGCGGGAATTTTTTTTTTAATTTTTTTATTACTTATAATAATTATATTAGTAAGAATATTCAAATGTATGTAAAATTTGGAGTTGAAAATGGTGTTTTTTATTTAAATCGAGCAACAAAATCGAACAATATAAATTACTAATAAAAAAGGTGAATTGTGAGGAAGTATGTCTACATTGGTCTCTATTTATAGATCTCGAAAAATATGACCGTTGGTATAATTTTTATATTTTTTTAAATTCAAAATAAGAAAAAAAAACCGAAAAAGAAAATAAAAAAGGGGCTCGGGGGCCAGCCCCAAAATTATAACTCAGGAAGTCGCTTCCTGAGTTGCAGGGGAGCACAACGGCCCACCGCTCCGCGACTCCTCTCCAACGACCGCGCCACAGTGGGCGGTCTTAGTTCACAGTTCCAACAAACAGGTAGATATTTACAACCATGATACATTAGTTTTGCACTTGTACTAATCCCAAGTGCCACTGTCTACCATATAGATAATTTCATGTTGTGAAAGTCTTACATCTTTGAGTAAACTAAAACAATACAAATGAAACAGTACACATCTTACATCCTTTGGTTAAACAAAGGCAATACAAATGCAATGACCAAAACCTATGCTATATTCATCCAGACTCAAAATGGGTAATGTTATACAGACCAAACCAAAAATATCTATAGCCTGCTGTGTTTATGTTCAACAGCTTTTAAGCTTCTTTCGAAATTAACGTATCACCTTCTTCCAGGCTCAACTTACTCAATGTGTTAGCAGACGAAAATAAAGTCATCATGGATCTCCAAATATTTACGCTCGCCATATGCCTACTCCCAACAAGCTTCTTTTGTACACTGAAAAAAGATCCCGACCATTCTCCTACAACTCTTGACATTTTCGATTAGCATGTCTTCACCAGTTTTGATGCCCAAACACGACCCAGCCACCCACCATCTGGAATTTTCATATCAATGATCCTCCTCTTACTCTTGGTCTCAGATTCTTCGTAACTTCTTGTAGCATCTTTATTCGTCAGAGGTGGTTCGGGGTTTCCTATCCCTGTTGACGCCTCAATAACTTGATTGACCATTTCCAGAACCTCACTCATTTTCGGCCGAGCTTTTGGGAGTCTAGCTAAGCAACGGTTGGCAACCAGAGAGAGCTTGTGAGCTGACTTGATGAATTGCTTTCTTTCTAGCCTCGGATCAATTATTTGTTGAAATTTCTTCGCGTCTGACAAATATGGTTTCACCCATTCTAAGAGCTTCTGCTCACCTCTAGGCCGGTTTCGATCCAATGGGCGCCTACCGGTTATAAGTTCATAGAGGAAGACTCCATAACTCCAGACATCACTCTTTGATGTCAGGCGGCCCGTTTGAATGTATTCTGGAGCAGCATATCCCATTGTCCCAACAACCTGGTAACATGTATGTATACTTAGTCTATGATCAATTAAATTTAGGCAAGTTGCATAATACAAATTATGTCATTGAAAGATGACTTCAGTTAAAGCATCTATTGCACACATCACCGAGTACAGATTCTTGATTTCGTCTATCTGCTCTAGCATTTTCGTAGACCAGAACTTTCAATCCCGTGCTTTGAAAATTACCCCTTGGATCCATTTGTGGCTGGATTGTATGTGATCACTGATCATATTTTTAGAGATATTTTGCCAGCAAACTCACTCTGGAATGTTGGAGTGTTCTGTTTGAAAATCATGTAATGTATGATGTATCACTTAATCTTGTACTTGACTTGATACCCTTTGGCTCATTCACCAGCAAAATTTGTGAAATTTTGATTTATCATAAATAACAATAGTTCACAAAATTCAGCCGGAAATGGATCCTCAAACTTATTGGTCAATTTTGCATACTCCAAAGCATGGGCTACAGTATATCGAACTGAATTGCCGTTGTTCAATATCTCAGGCAAGCAAAAGCTCCACATGGGGAAGTGTGTAAATAGATCAAGCGTTGCTTAAGAAACATTTCTAAATGCTTAATACATTGCATGAACACAAGTGGTCGTAATCAACTCTGACCTTTTACAACATCAATAAAGTATATGTCATAAAAGCATGCAGTGCAGTATAACCATTTCAACATATTGCATCACTTTGATGAAGATATCATGGAGAAACAAATTTCCTATATCAGTTCAATTAACATCAATATATATATATATATATATATATATATATATATATATATATATATATATATATATATATATATATATATATGTCAACCGAATGCATGCAACTGAAAAGCTGAGAAAATCTAGAACTCCTTCAAATATGGACTATCCCCATAATATGTTCAGGGACTGACCCAGGAAAAAAAATCACCATGGGCAAATTGAAAATAGTGATAATAAATTTTATTATATATAGTGAACGCAAGAATTTCCGTCACCGTTGAGCTACAAGGCACCAACAGGCTTTTGAATTGATCTGACTGAAATATGTAAATATAAACTTTATTTTGAAAAAAAATCGGGGGCACCCCGAGCTGGATCGCACCACAGCTTTAGGGGTGGGCTCGCCCCTGAATACTATGTTACTTTTGTACTTCAAGCTTTTAGATAAAAAGATTGGTATGGAATTCTTCACGTGTACCAGATCGTATGGTGATAGATGGAGGTTTATATATGAAAATAATGCATATAATGCAGAAGATAGCAATGTGTCATTCAGCATACCGCAGTTGATACATGTGTTAGTCCTTCAGGAGGACCCAATCGAGCCAATCCAAAATCCGACAGCTTAGCATTCCATTGCTCATCTAGGAGAATGTTGGAAGATTTGAAGTCTCTGAAGATGATCTAGATGAAGGTAATATAAGCATCAGTCTCATGCAAAAATTAGTACAGAAAGTAACTCCAAGTTCTCAAGCACAAATGAAGCGCAATGCAGCAAAGACATACAAATAACATGAGAAAAATTACCTAAAATAGTGCCTAAACAAACACATAACTCCAGGCAACAGAGAGCATATAGGTGGAATACAGCAAGGACAAAACAAACAGATAGTCAAGCAATTAACCTGAAAATCCATTTCCTCATGTAGGTATGTTAAGCCACGAGCTGCATCCAGGGCAATCCTGAGCCTCATAGCCCACGGAAGGGGTGCATCTGACTTGCTTGATAAATGGTCTTCCACGCTCCCTTCAGGCATGTATTCATATATTAGAAGCCGTTGGATCCCTCTTTCATCATCTTCAGCACAGTAGCCAACGAGTTTCACAAGATTCGGATGTTCAACAACACCAAGAACATTGACCTCTGTCACCCATTCTTTGTGACCCTATCGAGTAATTAGACAAGTGTTAACTCACGGTATACAGAAAGTGGGAATACTTACCTAGACTAATATATCTACATGTGATCCCATATGTTTCGGCCGTTTTCATCCACATGGATTTATAACACTGGTTTTAACACATTATTAAAGGTAATGTGATGAAATGAAGCATAAGGTCCGGTATATCATCTATACTCTATAGCCTATAGATGATATTAGCCACGAATCGCATGTGATCTGAGTTAAACACGGAAAAAAAATCAAAAATAAATAATATGGATGACAATAAAGTGCACCTGCAACCCTCGTCTACCAAGTTGTTTTACAGCTACATCAACTTTCTTAGTTGGGTCTTCTGAATCCTTAATCACGCCCTTGTAAACACATCCAAACCCACCCTCCCCAAGTTTGGCAGTCCGACTGAAATTTTTCGTTGCTTGTTTCAGATCTGAAACTGTAAAGACCTTGAGATTACTGGGCCTGTCGGACAAATTAGGAAATTGTGTTCGTCCTCTTGACTCGTACTTGTATCCGATGCATCTGGATAATTAAGGTCAGATTGCCTGATATCACGATCGGTAAATGATGACTGCTCCGAATTAGGCTTTGGAGTCTTTGCATCTTCCTTTTTGTCCCAATTGTGGAATTGAAAACACCTCATGGCTGTAAATAGTTTATATCATCAGTTAGTATAAGAAACTTGCTTTGGAAACAAATACAGTGTCAAAAGACTCAAAACTGAAAGAGAAGATTGAATGAGCTGAAAGAAACCAAAGCTACCTGGAATGTACTTTATGCAATCGCGAAAAAGCACCATGGATACCAACTAACTTATAATCAAACAAAACAGCAACCTAATTTCCATTACTGTATGATATAAACTATTTACGGCCATGAGGTGTTTTCAATTCCACAATTCAACCTAACTATCTGATCCTCCATAACTCGTTAGAAATTCACACACTTTTACACAAAAAAAATACACACAGAAAAAAGAAGAAAACCGGAAAGAAGGAAAAGACTGTATTTTTCGACCAATGATGGTAATAACATAACAAACTGAAATAGAAAATCCCAAAGAAATAAAATTTCCTAAATCGCATAACAACAGACTCAATTGATCACATGATCATATAACAAAGTTATCATCTTTATTCAGCTTGCTTGGGAAACAATATTCAATATCAAAAGACTCAAAACTGAAAGAGAAGATTGAATTAGCTGCAAGAAACCAAAGCTACCTAGAATGTACTTTATGCAATCGCGAAAAGGCGCCATGGATACCAACTAACTTACAATCCAACAAAACAGCAACCTAATTTCCATACTGGTACATACTATCTGACATTCTGATCCTCCATAACCCCGTAGAAATACAAACACACATAAAAAAAAAAAAAATTTAAAAAAAAACCCGGAAAGAAGGAAAAATCATATTTTGATCAACTATGGTAATTACATAACAAACTTAAATAGAAAATCCCAAAGAAATAAAATTTCCTAAATCTCATAACAACAGACTCAATTGATCACATGATCATATAACAAAGTCATCAACTTTATTCAACTTCCTTGAAATACGCATTTCTAAATCCCGGTAAAACTATTCTAAAGCAAGCCTTAACGTATGGATCGGATAGCAAAGATCGATTCTTTTCAGAGTTACCTTAAAAAGGTCCAATCTTTTAGAGTAAATAAACTGTCACATGAACAAAAATAACAAACTGTACTACAGACAGCAACACACAATAAGAAGAAAACAAAATCTTTGATTAGATTTTTACCTTTTCCAGCGTTGTAATCTTTCTTGATTTGGGAGAAACCCACAAAAAAAAATCCAATCTTTGCTCTGAAATGACTATTGGAGAAAAGACTTAGATTGAGTAATGGCAAATGATAGATAGACTAGTCTGGTCGGATGACTTAGATTGAGTAGTCGCCATTAAAGAGAAGAGAAAGTCGTCCACTGACAGCTGAGGATACAGCAGATAAAGCGCTCCTAATTCTTTCAGAGCGTATGTCGCGCTTTATGGAGAGTTAGATATTTTTAAATCGCGCACCGAGAACCCTCTCGTTAGATATTTTTCTGTGACGACCTTGAACAGATCCATTCATTTCCCCCATCTTCTTCTTCTGGCAGAGGCTGGGGAGATTCCATTCACAAATCAAGAATCGAAGAATGACTTCTAGTAATAGGAAACGGATTGGAGCCAATTATACAAAAGACAAGAAAATTCATACAGCACACTTCTGCTACTCTCTCTTGCTCCATGTTAGTGTTAGAAGAAAGAAGAAGAACAAACCAAGGATTGAAGCAGGCGGCTAGTGCATTGGGAGGCAAGAATTTAAGCAGGCGATGAGAATTGGAGGAGTAGATTTATAGGTCAAGTGGCTTTTACATATTTGTTTGAAATTTATTAATGCACAAGTGAAGAGGAACCTTCACGCTTTATTAGTACACTCAACACTAGCTGATCATAAAATTCGAAATCCGAAAATCCAATTCAAAAATTCGAAAATTCGATCCAATTCGATGTATTCGGATCGGATTACGAATTATAATATTTTAGATCCAAAGATTTTCGAATTAATCCGAAAATCAGAATTAATATATATATATATATATATATATATATATATTTATTTTATTTTTTTCCCCTTATTCATCCAAACAAAATACAAAATAGAAAGTTAGCCCAAGTAAAATACAAAATAGAACATGAACTCCAAACTTTTCGTATTTGTTATTTTGGACTTGAAGTAAACTTGTTAAATTTTTTTTGATTTATTTTGAATGTAGAACTACTGAACTAGTATTTAATTTAATTTAAATCTTTATTTTTTTTAATTAAAGTTCGGATTATTCGGATTAAATCCGATCCAATCCGAACTTTTTCGGATTAATCCGAAATCCGATCCGATCGGATTTCGGATTGAGCCTTTAGTGATCTGAAACTTCGGATTGATCCGAACTTCGGATCGGATTGGATCAGATTAATCCAAACGTGCACCCCTACTCAACATGATATAAGAAAAGAACGAAGTACTAACAATTAAGTTGACCCGGTTGAACCTTTGTCAGTAGGTAGGCCGGGTCGATTGTCGATTCCGGATTTCAAAACATAGCATTTAACATAAATTAAAATGTTACTGGTACATTTCTAATCAAACTAGTGATGTGTTTCAGAAAGTTTAAGGATTGTGAACACACAAATCTTATACAACATGCCTAGTGGCTACTGGCTAGTATATTCCCAAATCACATGGGATATTTAACATTACGTACCCCCAGTTATCACATGAGGCACACAATGGATACATCATTAACAATACAAGCATTTTTCGAGGCTACTGCTAAGAGCCTAAGACATCCCGACAACATTTTTGAGCATATACTACATCATAGAGGATAGAGCGATTCATACATTTTATGATATTGTTAACAATATCACAAAATGTATGAATAATAAAACTTGATGATGTATAAAAACGTCCAAGTAATAATCACCACATTGATAGTCCAATTAATCCATCAAGTGTTATGTTAACGGGTCTTTCCTTGCTCTGGTGCTCCTCACTGTGGTAATCCTTGCAAAGGTAATAAATGCTTGCTCCGGGCATCCCTTGGCTCCGTACATGAATATCTAAGAGAGGGTAAGGGGTTAACCCCTTTGTTAGGCTTTTCCTAGACAGTCGGGATCAGACTTAACTACTGAAGAGACTCTGAACTTCTGTACTTCGAGCCTTTCGGTTATGGTGGTTGAGGAAGTAATGGATGTGTACCTCATAAATGTGAAAGTGGGAAGTTTATATAGAAAGGTCCTTGGGAACAATCTTCCGTAACATTTGGGATCTTGTGTCTTCGTACTTTTCGATGATGTGTCACCCATAGTGGCAACAATCCACTTGGTTCGGCAAGTTACCTTCTTAAGTAAGAATGAATGTTACCAAGGCCAGGACCATCTACAAGACATCGTGTTGCTGGCTAACAACGTCCGCTTAAGGGACTAAAGACTGATGCAAAGTACTTGTACCGATGTGGAGAAAGTTGGTCATAATCCCCTTGTAATTGTATGGTTTATGTTCGGGTTATGAAGATCACCTGTAGTATACTGTCAAGGTGATAAAATGAAATTGTGTAAGTTGGGATTGAAGGAGAAATTGGCAGATCAGGGTAGGAAAAATCTTCCATTTAGTCATGTAAGTTTTCTACTGCCAATTTTGGTCATGTAAGTTATCTAATTCTAACTTTGATACTCTTGCGGCAATTCCGACTAAATAAATTTCAATTACGAGAAATTCGCTCCAAATTTATTTCGAAATGGTGAATTAGTAACAATTGACATCCTAATTGAGTAGAAAATGAAAAATGAAAAGATTAAAATACATCAATAATGTTTCTTCTTCCCCAAAAGAGCAACTTTTGCGATAGACCAAATCAAACATCACATAGTTAGCTACAAACATCGCATATTTAGCTACAAACATCACATGTTAGAAAATGCAGGTTTATTATCCACACGATGTTTGAATTAATTCATATGATATTTGTACATAAATATGTGATATTTAATTGGTCTCTCCGAACGACGGTCATTCGCAAAAATTTGTGTCCCCAAAAACCCTAATCATAGGCCAAACACAATCTATCTCGATATAATTCATCCAAATTTATGTTTTTCAATATTTTCATTTTACTTTCGACAATTATGTGGTGAATTGTCATTATCTCGCATGAATGAATGAATTGGGGACCTAATTTATATTGATTTAGTCGGAATTGTCACCTAAGTACCAACAGTTAGAATTTTCGATAACTTAAATGACAAAAAATGACAGTAGAAAACTTACAGGGTCAAATAATTTAGTTATGTTCAAACATTTTCTATTCTTATCGTGTACTTGATTTTGTTTACATAAGTAAAATCACGTGTTGGATAGCTAGCATATTATGATCTATATGTGTTTTTATCCATAATTAAGTACCTTTTTCAATTTTTATTTACTTAAAAAAAGATTAGATGGGGAGGGGTTGCATGTCATTGTCGACCTATAAAAAAAATACGACATCGCATGTGAAATTTTACGAAATTTGCATTGGGTAATTGGGCCACAAATGTTAGATTTAGAGTTCAACAATTCTTCCGATGTCAGTTTGATGTGTGATTGGAACGATAACATTCCAACACCTTGGTCATCTACTTCTGATCTATCTCAAGATACTAGTCACACCTAGTACACAACAAAATGTTTGATGGTCATGATATAATTAAATATATGATATTTTAGCGCGTGGTAAGACTACAAATTACAATAATAATTTTTGTCACTGTAATGCTGGCCTGCTGGGTCATTTTCTACATATATATAGTGTGCGTGTGATCAGTGATCACATTTAATTTTCAGCTATGACGACCATGTTTATGACCATTCTAGTGATCATATCACTACCAGGACTTGGAGTTATCGGAGGACTTACGCGTCCTGAGGACGGTAAGTAATTAGATAACAATCTCAAGAACATGTTGACACCAGATTGATTAGATTGGAAAAGACCGAAAAACTAACAAATGTTGTAAATACCCTATATAACTAAGTCCTTGGATGGTAATTCTATTATGTTAATACATGATATATATATATATATATATATATATATATATATCTTTGCCCTTGTATGATTCCGTAGGACAATTTAGTGGCTTAGATTTATGAGGTCCAAAGTAATAAGCTCATCATATAATATGTACTTTATTATTCTTCTATTTGATGAATGCACAATGGGTGTCTGAACTTTTGGTGAAATAAATTCGGATTAGAATCCGAATCCCACGAATGAAAGAAAATACATACATTGCGTCAATTCAAGCAATTTGGTATGGTGCAAATAATGTAAGGGGTAATCCGCTACAGGTCTTTCTTGCATTACTACGTACATATTATTATTTCAATGTAAAAAGCAATTTCACCGGACTTTAATACTTAGTTTCTCTTGTACATGCTCCATTATATATCGAAGAAAAACTATGAGATTGCGTGAAAACATTTCACGAAATTTAGATTTAATTTAAAGTTGATTGTGAAGTCTAACTTCACATGTAAAATTCGAGTAAATTTCCCATGCAATTTCCTACTATTTTCAATCCTAATCTCTTATCTAATTAAATTAAAAAAATAAAAAATATTTTATTGTGTGATGACGATCTACAATAAAACATTATAATTGCGCTAAATTTTCCACATAATTTTGATTTAAAATTGATTGTTTAGCCTAACTTCAAATTTTAAATTCGTGCAAAATTTCACATGCAATTTCATACTGTTTTCTTATCCTAATTTCTTCTCTAAAAAAAAATTAGAAAACATTTTAATTATGTGATGACGAAGATCTACTAGACGCTCTAAGTTCTTATTTAGTTTCCAGTTCGTTTATTTATTAACTCGTATTGTTAATTCTTATTTATTAATTATTGTAGTAATTCGTTTGAATTAACTATTTTGGTAATTTTACCGTCAGCCACTATCGTTCTGTTATGCTGCTCTTTCAAAACATGGTGATGCAACTGTCCGGAAGTGAAATTCTTGTAAAAGTCAAGATTTTCTTGAACATGAGGTAAATCAATACCTCTCCTACCCAAGTGTTGAGCATACTCTCCTAATTTATACTAATGAGGTGTGGATTTTCCTATTGTTTAGGAAAATTACGACTTTCACAAGACTTATTCCTGTCGGAAAGCCATTCCTCGTCCGTTTGCTAAGCTTCTTTACTCTCTAAAATACAAATTGTAATTCTCAATTCTCTGTTGATCGGCGTCGTGATGTTCTGGTTAGTTCGTTAATTTGTAAACTTCACTATCTTATTGATTGATTATAAACTTCAGAGTTTTCTATTTTATTTGATTTAATGTTTATGGTAGCCCAATAAGTATATATGTATCCTCATACATGCCTATTGGGCAATCGTGACTTATGGCAATGGGAACTAGGATGAAATATTTGTTCGAAACACATAAGAATCACGATATATGTAGAGATTCATGGCGTAAACCAGAAGATTGATGCAGTTGAATCGCTAGCTAGATCAAATGATGGGTGAGCTAAAACAACAACCGGAGATGCATGAGGCACAAAAGAAGGAAAAGCACACAATGAGTGATGAAGCTATGAAACATAAGAGTGAGACATACAAAAATTTGTTGTTCCCGGTTGATTTTCATCCGCATGACATGCCAACAAAAAGAATATATATATATAAGAATATGATTAGTATATTATACAAATCATATTTATAAATCTCAACAAGAGTAAAAACAATATTAACAACACTTACGTTCATATTTTAGTAGAAATAAGGCATTGACCAAGTACTATGAATTCAGATTTAATCCTGGACGAGACAGTGGTGTGACCACTTCCCCTTAAGCACAATTTGCCCGCATTTCTATGCTTCAGGCCTACTTGAGCAATGTACTCCCAAGGTACAACGCTCATTCACAACTAATTTTGGAAGCAACAAAATTAGTTCATTCGAACCTTTCAAGTGTTGGAACTCTCTAGATGTTAAGTGTATGCCTAGTATATATGCAATCTCTATCTAATATAATGAGAAAAATTATGTCAATGGATGAGGGGGGAGGAGAAGAATGATTACTCCAAAGTGGTGGAGAGACCATCTTTTATAGCCAAGAAAGGCTACCTCAAAGGTCACAACTTAACTCATGTATTAAAGCCACTATAAAACCTTATTAGAGATGCAAGACCATGAGTTACAAAATTAATTGATTTTAATTCCGAAAATTAAAGAATTAATTGGTAAAATTGGAGTAATAACATGGGAGAAGTGCAAAAGACTTCTTCTAGAATATGTATACTCCCAACTTGTACCTCACTACCGATTCAACTTTTATTCATACCGAGAATTGATTTTCGTCAATGTATTACATTATCACGTAGCTTGCACAACCCACTACGTGATCAACTATATAAAACATGTCAAAACAAAGGGTGGACGATATATAAAATTTGCTCAAAGATATGTCCTCGACATTTCAACTTTAAAGTTAAGTTCTTGCGTTTTATGCTTTAAAGCGTATAAATGGTTGCTAAATCAACCAATTCTCCAACAAATTTCACAACATATATCTCAAGTTCATGAACCGTTGAATCGGGTTTCTTCTCATAGATTGGAGTTTCCTGAGTTTTCTAGCGAAAATTACCGGCCGTTCATGTTGTAGAGCAAATAGATATTTTGGATAAGATAGTTTATCACGCATCTTATTCTCTTATTGGGCAAGCTTTTATGAATACATTGAGGGAAGTTGAATGTACACTAAAATTTTATTTAATCTGTAATTTGTTGTTGGAGCAATTGTCCATGCATGGTAGTGAAAATATCGTGGAGCAATTCATTCAACTAATGAAAAAAACTATGTGAATTTTATATTGGCATTTTTGTTGTTAGATGACGAAATCCAGTTGACCGTATAAACTTCCTAAATAGTAGTATGAGACAATTATTACTATTAAAAGAGAAGTTACGCCAAAGGAGGAGAAGAAAATTTCAACCAAACTATTTATCCTAAAAATTATCCTTATAAATCAAAGTCAAACTTATTGTCATGCATAATTGTATGTCAGGAGTTTATGTGAACGAACACTTTTCCTTGTGAGAATTCAAAACTCGAAATTATAAAAAACGTATTATGCGAATATCCGCATGTCAACGATACTAGTCCATTTATAAGTGAGGAAGAACGTATTTTTCTTGGGCCTTGATCTGAAAGGGGTGTTACAAAAACACATTATAAACTCCACTTATACAATTTATATTAAATTAAATTTGAGAATTGAAAATTAATAGGAGTGTTTGGTTACACATTTAAAGTGAGAAAACTCAATTCATTTGCATTTGAGTGATATAAAATAATTAACCCGGATTGAACTAGGACAAATTATATGCTAAAGGCAATTGCAACGTACTCATACACGAAAGGGTCAAATGAGGCACATGTCGGTCTCGACTGAGACTCTGGCTTGGAAAGACTACCAAAATGGTTCGGCTAAAACCCGGTACGAAGACCGTTTTGAAAATTGGGTGAATCCGGCAAAAAGACCGGTTAGCTACCCAAAGGTGGAACAACCTGATTGAATCCGGCAGACTTGATGTTGATTTTGCTTGGTAATGGAGAAATCAAGTACAGCAATGAAGTGCAGAAGAAAGAGGGAATTATGCATTGGAATTATGCTATGTTATTTGTGGAAAAAAAAAAAAAAAAAAAAAAGAGAGATAGCTACACTATTCTTACTTCATTCCGACCAGCCGTCAAGTATGAAGGAGGAAGAAGACAATGTTGACCGACACAGTTAAGAAAGCTAGGATCACTTTTCAAGTCTTCATATTGGCTTGTCATTGAAAATGTAAAATGGCTATCATGCAGCTGCTTCAAAACAGAGAAAAATATTCATCTGCAGCTGCGTTATTGCATGCGAACATCTAATGTAAATCTGTGTAATGAGGTTCCATAAGAACCTAGCAATCCAGGGGTGTGTTCAATCTACAACGATGGATATTGTCCTCAAATGCTTTGATGAGTTGCACTGTCGTGTTTTGTAGTTGTACACAAACTCGAGCATACACTTTAAAGCACCTAAAGACAATATCCCCAACCCCATGGATAGGATCTCCAATTCTCCATTCCCACAATTCAGTATATATTGTAAAGACAGAGAAAAGGTAGAAGAACACAGAGTTATTGGAAAGTACACTACATTTTAGATCTAACTTTATCAATTAATTCTCTTCTGAGAATTTTCCGGAGGCCGACTTTGTACGGTGGTAATGAATGTAACTCTTCTTATCTTCTTGTAAGGTGCAACCTGAAAAAAAAAAAAAAGTATCTAACGTTAGTTATGAGTACTAGAGGACATAATACAAATGTAGTTTCTTGTTTTCATATATTACAAAAAGCTATTTCAATACTTGCAAAATAGTGACATAGTAATTTTCTATTAGCCATTTAAATATCAATTGTGATTACCTGCTCCGCAATGAACTTCTTGATATCTTCTTCTGTTAATGAGCTAGTAGGCGCCCGGACAACATATGCAGCTGGGACTTCACCAGCCTCAGCATCAGGAAACCTAGATGAAGATGAACACAAAGTATAATTAATTAAACATATAGAAAGCAATCTTTTGCAATTTTGAATTTTGAACAAAGAACTGCAGCTGTGCAAAGTAACTTACGGGATGACCACAGCATCCAGTATCTCAGGGTGAGATACTAACAGCCCTTCAAGCTCAGCTGGAGCCACCTACCATGATGAAAACTAAAACTCTCACTAAAAATACGACTAATTCAAGCTTCTGAATATAAACAATACAGCGAACATTTCATACCGAGTTTCAACTCCCAAGTTCCTTTTAAAACCTCAAAATTTTCAATTATGTACACGTTTGCACTTGAAGAGATTTATCTCACCATGTTCAGTAATAAAAAGACACTCCAAGAGTAATAAGAAAGCCTTCTGATCAATAATGACTAGTATTGATAATTGATCACACCAAGACATAAAACAATTCATATTTCATAATGAGGTTTAAAGCATTGGAAGTTTGGATAATTCATCAATAATGATAAACAAAATTAAATGTACGCATCATTTTAAATTACTGAGCAGGAGTCAAAAACAACATCTAGGCGGAAATCAAATGTGATTGCTAGTAGAGATAAAATGATATATATCTGAATGGATTCAGTTTAACTTGTTATCGCTAAATGGTGGATTACCTGAAATCCTTTGTATTTTATAAGCTCTTTAATCCGGTCAACAACAAACAACTGACCATCTTCATCAAAGTATCCAAGATCACCGGTATGCACCCATCCCTGCTTATCTATAGTCAGCTTGGTGGCCTGTGGATTGTTGAAGTATCCTGTGAAAGAAGTGAATGGTTACACATAATATGGTTCCATAATTTCATTGGGTATGTAATATGGACACGTTCAGATATTAATGGTTACTCAACTATTCACATGTTTACACATCCTACAAAATAATGACTCGAATAAGCATCCAGTAGCCCGAAAAGAAAAATAAAATAAAAAGTGGGAGAGAGAGAAACTACTACTGTAAATTAAAGAAAGAACACTAGGAAAAACAGACTTGTAACGTAAGATTATTTTGGTATGTAGTAGTAAAAAAAAGGGCATCCCGCAAAAAAAAATGCACGAATAAATCAACTACAGAGACTACAGTTTGCCAAAATTACCAACTAACAAAGCATACTTCCTTAACTATCTAATCAAGGAAGATACAGGTATGGTAGGACGCGTTTAAGTGTTTTAACTATACGTATGGAATAACATGGCATGTTTGCAAATTCCACATCGCTCTATACACACATCTTAGCATAAAAAAAACAGATGACAATGAATTTGCTACTGAGACTGAGATAACAACAAATTAATACATTGCTTATCCAAAATTTGAAAACAATTACAATCTGAGATCATGTGACGACGTTACCATTTATGATCTACTGATGTCTTCTAAGCAAACATGTGTCTAATAAACCAGTGTTATCTGAGATGAAGATTGTTCAGGACCCTTCTACGTGTGAAAAAATAAAAGCGTACCTTGCATCATGTTAGGTCCTCGCACCCATATTTCCCCTAATTGGCCAGGAGGAAGGGGCTTCAATTTATCAACACTAACTATTTGACATTCCACTCCTGGGGCAAGTATTCCGGCAGAACCAGAATGACGAGGTCCTGAATATTGATTTTCAAGTGAGATAATTCCACAAGTTTCAGTCATTCCGTAACCCTGCAATTAAAGGATCATTTTGGTGAAAAAAGATTTCATATTAAAGGTGACACACATCTTCAATTGGAGCCAGAAAGTCTCCATAAGCATATTATAGACCATACTAACTAAATTTATATATCAAAAAGATTATTCTACCAGCACTCTATTAAGCATTATGTGGCCTACTTAATTCCAGATGCCCAAAAAGAAAGGAAATTACTTGTAAAACAACAGCCTGGGGGAAATTCTTGGCACACTCCTGCATCAACTCTTTCCCAAGTGGGGCGGCACCGGATCCTATCTGCCTCAACGAAGACATATCATACTTCTTAACCAAGTTACTCTTTGCCAAACCCAACACAATCGGCGGCACAACCCACATATGAGTCACCCTATACTTCTCCACAGTCTTCAATATCATCTCAAAATCAAACACAGACATAGAAACAACCGAATTCCCACGCTGCAGCTGCGAGTACATCAGCACCGAGAGCCCAAACACATGAAACATCGGCAGAAAACACACGAAAACACTGTGCGTCTCCCCCGCCGTCTCCTGATCAGACGTGATCATCAACGACGCGGCTATAAAATTCCTATGAGTAAGCACCACACCCTTGCTAAGCCCAGTCGTACCGGAAGAGTACAACAGAGCCGCAGTATCATCCTGCTTAACCTCAACACTACTATCCAAATCGAAATCCCCCTCATTCCTCACCAGCTCACGGAACGTTTTCAGGAACGGGATCTTCATCTTCCCAATTGGTAAAGCAACAGACTCATTCCCAATTCCATCACCCAGTAGAATAACAGGCAAACCTAGATCCTTAACCTTAGGCAAAAGCTCCTTAACAGTAACAATAATCTTAGAATTCGAATCCTGAACTTGTTTAGAGAGCTCACCAACAGTGTACACAGGGTTCACAGTGGTGGCAATCGCTCCAACGGCGATGATTCCGAAAAAAACGATAGGGAATTGGATTGAATTGGGCGCGAAGATCAAAACGACGTCGTTTTTCTTCACGCCTAGCTGGATGAGGCCTTTAGCGACCTTCTGAACTGATGACTTGAAATCGGAGAAGGTGAGTGTTTCTCCGGTGAGTGAATCGGTGAGAGCTGGTCTGTCGGAGAAGGAGGAGATGTTTCGGAAGAGGAATGAGACCATGGAGAGGTTTGGTGAAGTTGGGAGGAAGAGTGGTGGACGGAGAGATCGGTGGATTCCGTCACGGCCATAGCCTGATTTCTCCATGTCTCTGTGTGTTGAGTTTTTGTTTGAATCGAAAGGGTCCGACGGTGTTCGACTAAAATAAGAAAAATAGCTTGGTTGGGTAATCAATGGCGGATAACAGTCACTGTAATACTTCACTGAGAGTTGAAAGATCTGGAAGCTGGCCAATGCTGACGTTAAATACTTAAGTCCAATCGGAAGATTTGACTTTTAGTAGTAGAACACAAGTACAACTTCGTTCTAACATGGGAAAATCTAATCTAATACAGTAATGCCTAAAAGTTAACACTCATTACTCATGGATAACGATAATCCTACATCTTGTCCCATGACTCCCGTTTACGTTCTTGTCCCATTTACGTGCCGCAATAGTTACTACCTCACTCCCATTTATATTTTCCCATAATCCAAAACATATTCCGAAATCGATATTTTAATCTATGAATAAAAATATTGTGAGTACCCTTAGTGCTTTTGAATTGAATTAATCATTTTTCGAATCGAACCTATATGTGCTAAGGTTTGGGGAAAACAATTTGCGTGTACCCAATCCCGGAATTACCCGATCAATTGGGATTTCGGTAACTAGGATCGGGACAGGAATGTAACTTGAGAATTGAGATAACCAAACCCTCCCAATTAATATCTGTTATTAATAAGTTGGTATAAACAAATTGTAAAGGTTTGACCCATTATAAATATTGTTTTTAATTAATCCGTCCTAACAGAACCGACTGCTAGTATATTATCATCAAGTGCAAATTAATGACTACGACTATATTTATAATAAATATTTAAAGTTGGACTAACTATATGCTTTTAATGGATTCTCATAAACCATATAATTTCTTATGAATGAGTAAGTCTCATCGGAGGCGGTCTTTAGATAATTTATCTAGAGACGGAAATATATTGTCAAGAAAATCATCCATGTTATTAATAAAACACCTATATTCTCAACATTGGTGTTTTTTCATATTATAACAAGATTTGTTTAATTATGAATAGATTTTTTATTAATAACATGGATGGTTTTATTGATAACATAGGGCGTCTCTAGATAAGTTATTTAGAGACCGTATCTCATGAGACTTTGTGCTTATGGATTGTTTAATAAATATACTCGAAAATATTTGAATAAGGATCTTGTCAAGTTCGGCGTTCGGGCCTTATAGTACACAATTGTCAAGTTACTACAGCTAATTGAACAGTTAGTTGGAAAGTGATGCTCAACCAATTAGCACTAGCACACTAGTTGAAAGTTTTTGACAAGGATGTTATATCTTTTTAAAAAAATATTATATTTATTACTGAGAATTTAATGAATGAACATGTGTTACTCTATAGATCGGGTGAATAAATAAGTCGTAAATATTATAAACATGTGCGGTGTTAAATAAAATTTAGAGGGTGTGAAAATGCTATTTCGAAATTTTAATAGGACGAAATGCTGATGAAATATGTAAATTTGAAAAAGTGATCCCATCACCATTTGTGCTTGTGAATCATAATAAAACACATCATTTGAGATTGTGATTTCAATATATAGGCTATGTTCTCTTCGTCTGAACTGAACTGAATTGTAGTATAAAAAACAACTAAGCAGAACTGGACTGGACTGAACTGAATTGAAATTAATGAGTTTTCAGATGAAAAGAACAGAGCCTTATCGAACTCGTACCTTAATAAGACTTTATATGTAATACTTGGACTTGAATCTTATCCAGACTAGTGAGAGATCCGATATGGTGAAATATATTGTTGGATCTGAATCGAGACTACTAAGTGTACAAGATCTCGTGGATTGTAACACTTTTGGACCTTTCCAGGACCATTTGAGGCCGTAACATTTTAAGGGTTGCGGGAACTAGACCACCTCGAACTTGTTTGGAATCCGAAGCCGTCTTGAAACTATATAATTAACATTTAGGAAGCACAAATAAAAACAATTTAGGGGCTAAAATCATTTGAAACTATTGAAATTGGGACATATATCTAATTGGGGTGGTGTACTTCAATTTATCAAAAATTCAAAACCGTTAAGGAAAGATATAGTAACTAGTTTAGTAGCCCAATAGTTATATACTGTCCAGAAATGAGAACTGATCCCAATGCAATCTGTTGTTTCTGGTCAGGCCCAAACTTGGCAGAAACTATATGGACTCTTCAGTGGGCCGAAAATAGGAACCCACAATACACAACACATAAATATGGGGATGGGATCCTCACAAATAGTGTTTTTACTGTATTTTTTTAATTCAATTCATACATACAATGTACATTATATATTTCTTCATCTTCAGTGCAGATATACAGTGAAATAATTTTCTATCACTGGATATACTGTAAAATTGAATTATTTTTGTTTGATTTAATTTTAATAGGTCTTCTTTACAATTCTTGGGTAAAATTGAGGTTTGTCTATAACTTTCCCTAGTTTTTCTTTTTCCGAGTCGCATGCTTGCGAGCAGGTAATACTGCCACACCACACAAATTTAGGTGGGGTTGTCATTTATGCATGTTTTATAAGTCCATTTCTAATGGGACACCAACTTAAATATGGTAATTGTGCATGTGAACTTAAATTTCAGTACTTAACTGGACATTTTTATGTAAAAAAAATGTCTACCTAGTTTTACAATATTTATACAGGTAACTCCGTGTTTCTTCACTGAATATATACTAACTAACATTGTATATTTATTTATATGATTGAATTTTTTTTTTTTGCTTTAGGTTAGCAATAAAGTATTTCTTTTGGCGATTCATGGGCAAAATTTGTCCCAAAAATTTCTCTGTGTATGTTTTTAACTCCACTCCAATATTTTGTTGCTAAAATTTCTGATAAATATCGACATAATAGCATTGCACAAGATTATCAATATCAAGTTATCAACTACCCACAACACATTTATGTCAAGCAACTCAAAAGTGTTGCTCCAAGTACATGACCCTAACAATATTTGCCAAAAAATTAATGCCTTGAAGCTATAGAGTATAGCCTCCTAAAATTTGCCAAAAGATCAAGGTCCCTTTTATGTCTCCCTTTCACCAAACACTAGTTGTTTTTACACATTTCTAGCTAGCTAGTCTGTATTTATCTTGAGTTTTCTTGTGTCTTTTTTCTGTCAAGACTCAAGATCAAAAGATCATTTAAAGGTGAAAAATGAAACTATACAAGATTTGACTTTACTTGAGCTTCTTTAATTTCCAAGTCTTGTATATAGAGTCTAATGCTACAAGGTATTGATACAACAAGTAGAAAAATGAAGCTCTAGATATGTAGTATAGTCTAATAGAACTTGTGCATTAAAAACATACCACATGCTTCATGTGGTGTTGGAAAAAGTACTGGATCTAAACTAGTTATTGCAAATTTGACCCAAGTTGAAAGTGATCCGAAAATACAGGTCAAATATCCAAAGATTGATATGAAACCCGATTTGAAATTATCGGAATAAATCACGCTACTTCATTACCACTAGCATTATATAACTGGTGTATAGATGTAGATAGATCATCATCAAGCCACAAAGGCTTGAGTTCACTAGGGGAAGCAATGAAATTTCATGCTCCTCGACTTGGACAACCTTCAAAAGTTGTTTTCGTCCTTTTCAATGTTTGACAACATCATATTATAAATAATCTTAATCCCATAGTAAAAACGAAAATTAAAGTCCCTTTTATTTAGCTTCTCGTGTCAGAATTGTCATAGTTTCTACAACCTTTTGACCTTTTATGTTCACTAGAAAAGACATTCCTGGAAAAGATTTCACCTGCTCCCAACAATTTATCACTCTAATCATCAGATTAGCTAGTATATTACTGTCAAGATAAGAATGTTTTACCGGTAATGTTGAGATTAATTAACACGCATCGTTGTTATATCCTATATATTCTGTTAATTAAGTTCTTCTCATGCAGACTAGACAGTTCTTCATTTGAAATTATTCGTCATGGTTGTTATGAAGATATTTACAGATGCATTTTAAAAAAATTAAGATGCAAATGAGATGGGTGATACATATAATAAATATGTGCATGGCTGAGTTGTACAGACTGATTAGATTAATTAATTAAAAAATGTTGTTGAATTGCGCATGATCTGACATCAGATCTTGAGAAAGAAATGTTACAATAATTTTAGTGTAATTTGACAGTCGATGCATGACTGTGTTTTTCCGATAAGGATTCGATCTCTGTAAAAATTTGTTTCTATGTTGAATTTATTTCACTGCTGTTTTAATTATCTTGTACTGCTTTACTTTGACAGTGAACAACATAGGTACATTTATTACATACAATATATTAATTCAAGTACTACTCTCCTACAATTCACTTCAAACTGGTAACTTTACTAATCACATACGCCCAATTCATTTCATCAGTTGACCCCATTAATTAAGATGCACATTGATGATTCTAATATTTCTATACAAGTTTGACATCTTACTAGTAGTTTACTTACATTTTACTATAGCCAAACAGGGAATATCTCAGTGAAGTAGTAATAGTACATGTGTAAATCATTAGTGAACTTTCAAATTTTGATTTTTCCGGCCAGATAAATTTTAAATTGTGATCACGTGAAGGTTGATGTATCGTTTTCTCTGAAGGTTTGTGCTTCAAGTGGGCTTTTCCTTTGAGTAGGTCTTCTTGTGAGGGGCCTTGAGACGTCTGAGGTCCCCGATAATGGGTCCATCATAATGGTAACATCCATCCTGACGAGGTTCTAATTAGATTTTTGTGGTCAAGTCTGTAATTTGGACTAAAACATAATCCAACGTATAACAAAAATATGTAATATAAAGGATAACATTTAAAAACAAACAATTATCGTGGAATGGATACGCATAATTTCATTATATATAGTTTAGTAACTTTGAAACGCAATTAATACGGTGCTTGAGACTTTGGTTGGTGGCATAACGAACCAGAAAATATTAGAAAAAAATATAAAAGTGCTTATTAAAAAGAAGCATGAAAACAAAGTATCAACTGCCATATGAAAAAAAAAGACCTAAGATTCGGTACGTGGATGCTGATGGATAATAAACAGGCCACTTAACTATCCTTGTCTGAAAAAATGAATCAAAAGCTTATAGTCGTGTTTCATTTTAACTCCAAATTAGCTGGCCGGATATCATGTACCCAAATTAAAGCCTTCCAAAGTCAATTTCAGTTACACAATAATCTCTTCAGTTTGACAACTTTTTACATGTATATCTCAGTATCTGGTGTAATTTTCTAGAAAATTTCTTCTTCTATTAAAGTCAATGCTGAAAAGGAAACATCACTTCTCCTCTTATCCTTTGATGATATATTTCATTAGGCCTTCTCCATCAGAGTCCCAAATCGGTTTGAGACTGCAACTTTCATTCAATGGAGTCTTTGAAGCGAGCCAGTGCATTACCTTTTTTTTTTTTTTTCATTTATTTTGTTGTTTTCTTTCTTTTCTTTCTTTCTTTCCTTTTCTTGTTTTCTTTCCTCTCTTCTACTTTTATCTTTTTTATTATTTTTCATTTTTCTTGAATATTTCCATATGATAATAATTATATGTAGCAATAGAAATATACTTATACATTACTTCTCAAATTTAAAATTCATATTATTTGAATTTAAAATCACACTTGTAGAATGTAGTATTTTAATTGTTGTAATTTTCATTTTCAATTATTGTAATTTTCAATTTCAAATATTGTAGTTTTTTTAAGTAATGTAATTTTTATTTTCAAGTAATATATTTTAAAAAAATTAATGTGATTTTGTTATAATTAATTAACGATATTTTAATAAATTCAAGAATAAAGTTTAAGAGGAAATGAGAAAATAAAATAAAATGAAAAATCAAGTTTGAAAGAAATGTGAAAAGAAAATAATTTTTTGACCTCACTGTTGGAGTAGATAATTGTGGAGAGTTGCAAAGTGAGTTGCAATAAGTGGAATGCTGACGTGGCAGAGATTTTGGGACTGAGTGAGTTGCAACTGTTGGAGATGGCCTTAGTACTATGAGTCTGAGTTGTTTTGTGTTAATTACTGTAGTGACCCACGATACTTTAATGTATATACATAGTGTATAAAATTTATACCAAATACGTACAATATATAAAATAGATATATATATCTTGGGTTGCGAAGGAGTGTACTTGACTCTCCAAAGTGTTATGCTAGTGTAAATGGAAGGGGTGCCGGGTGCATATATTAATGTGATTGTTATAAATAATGTAACTGCCATTCACCAACTTTTATCTATTTATACAAATCATTCGAAGGAAAAATCCATCAACGAGACCAAAACACAAGTGTAACAAACCAACTGTGCTCCCGTGTGCTCAAACTTCGAACTTCAGCCGTCTCCTGTGCATTTTGAACTTGGCTGAATAAACAGATAACTTGGAAGAAATTGAGCTAACTTTCTAACAATAATATTTATTAAAATTATTTCAATTTTTTTTGAAATGTACTTCAATAATATTGTGAGAAAGTTAAATATTTTTCAGGTATACTGTGAGGTACTGAACGTAATTCATGATCAAAATTGATTTGGAAAATCAATATATGTGCTATTTAATAATCATATTGATCACAGCTGGAGAAGAAATTTTAGCTTACCTAAGATGAAAGTGCTAAGCAAAGAGTCAACTCTTAATGGGGCATACCCATGAAAAATACAAATTAGCAACACTTCGTGTTAAGTTTATATGATCATTGATATCATAAGACATTGGTCAATGATTAACCAATCAATATGATCATTTGGGGACCATTTTGTTAGTGTACCCAACAACGATTTTTCTACTTACAATTAATAATTAGAAACAGTTTAATAATCCAAATTCACATGCACGTACAGTAAGCCTTCTCTTGTCTTATTATTGCATGGCTTCATTATTGTATTGCTTCTTCTAATAACACTAAGATTTTTTGATCATTTTTTCTGTCCTTTTCCAACTTTCTTTAGCCAGCATATTGTATATAGAGATTGAAAACTTCGTCACTAGTATTGTAATGTTTCCTGTTTGAATATTGCCAGTTTTGAGTACTGACTTGTTCAATAATAAAATATTAATTTGCTTAGCATCTATTAGGATAACAAATTATTGAAGCAACCAGGTTATTAATTAATTAGAAGATTTGAATTTCGAATCAATACTAGTCTTTGTAGAAACAATATTTAGCCCCCTATTTCATTGTTTAATTGAACGCAGACAATCTAATTAATGGAACTTGTAATGACCTTTTCACCTAATGTGTGTTTGCATTTTAGATTATGGTATCATCTTCCTCCAACGTCTGACGAAAAAACTCGAACTTAAAACTATATTTATCAAAGGTAAATTCGAAAGTTTTTAAGTAAATTACACCAAAATTATAACTGATCATTGCGGCATTGATGATTAATGCTTATAAAATGATACTACCAACTTATAAGGTTAGATGGAAATTGCACTATTATTACAACTCAATCACACTATTAAGTAAATTACTAGCTAGAGAGTTCTTCTACAAATTAATGTGTATATATAAAATAAAGCATTTTCTTTTTTCTTTTCTTGTTTTTCATTTTTGGCTCCTTGTGCATATCTTTTATCATCTTGGAAATTGGTGGTACTGACTTGTAGCAGAGACAATTGAACTGAACTGTACAAAACAACATTAACATAAACATCAAACAATCCTAAAAGAAATGCAGAATGGGAAGAAAAATAACCTTAATTAAGCTAACAAAGATATGTTTTCCCATTGCACAAAACCCCATAATTAAACTGATTTGTTTTCCTTCTTTCTCAATCATCTGATCATATACATACAATCCCACCATATCCATGCCCCTTCAAATCTCTCCTTATTGTCCCATCAATAGTAGTACATTTCCCTCTCATGTGTCTTGTTCTCATGATGATCATTAAACAACAACACATTGTTACCATTGTTGATGTTGGTGTTATTACAAACATTGCCACTAGTAGTACTAACCAAGTTCTTGACCTCCTCAAGATCATACTGTAATTGAGTATTAGTAGGGCCTCCCATGATATTAATCCCATGCTTTTCTTGATCATGATCAAGATATGAAGACTACTAGTAGTAAACAATGGATCCACATTATTGTGAATTCCATTACTACCCTTGTTCCCATTGTAGTAAAGCATGAACTTTTGTTGGTTCTCTTGCATCAATCCATTGCAACATATCCCATTTCTTCTTGCTTGATATGATCCTGGATACTCCCATCAGATGATGAACAACTTGGCTCATTTCCACCAAACATGAGCATGTTGTTGCTTTTTAGTGGGGTGTAACCATATGGCAAAATGTCCATCATGCCCTCCCTGGTTTTGTGGGTTGTAATTGTGAGTCATTGGAAGGTGGTTGTTTGTGTTAATGTTGTTGGGTTGAAGAGGGTAACTTTGAGGGACTGAACTGAGGGAATCCATGGCAGATAGGGATTTTGTGGCTTGGGAGTAGAATGAGGTGTACAAGTCTGAGAGGGTAGAAAGGGAATTGTGAAATTGAGAGCCTGAAAATGGCAAGGAATTGTATTTCCCTTGGATTGCTGGGATGTGATTCATTCCCATGAGCTTCTTCTTGAGCTTTGTGTTCCAGTAGTTCTTGATATCGTTATCGGTCCGGCCCGGAAGCTGAGCAGCAATGATTGACCACCTACAAATCAAAGATTAGTTAGTAGTACATCCCAAAAAAAGATGTTAAACTGAAGTTCAAAATGCTCTACAAGTATAAAGTTCTCATCTTTTTGTTAACTATAAATGCTATGTGTCTGATTTGGTACGAAATTTATGAACTGAACTTGTCATGCATGCAAGAAATCTACTCCAATTTCTACTAATGGAAACCTTTTTTTGACAACACATACAAATTTCAACAGATTCTTGATCTTTATCCCATATCCCATACAGTTTCCTATTTAAGCTGTTTCTTTTTTCTGTCTTTTGCAGCAAACTAACAAAGTTCAATTTCCTAAAAGACATACCAAAACAGCCAAAAAATAGAAACTAAACAGCAAAAAGAGAATAATTGATGAAGTTATTATTACCTTGCTTCCAATGCTTGCATAGAGAGTACATATGATTCTATCTTCATCATCAGAAAATTCACCATGTTTGATATTAGGCCTCAAATAATTCCAGCCACCTCAGTCTACAACTCTTACCACATCTTTTCAGACCTGGTTAATCATTCAATACACATAAGATCATTAAGCAAAATAAAAAGAAAAGGCAAATTATAATTAATTTTACAACCAAATTATAATTAATTGTTTGTCAGAAATGTAACTATATATACCAGCTTTTTTGAAACAATCCAATTACCACCA
>JAIFAC010000232.1:0-140745 GCA_026545765.1 Plantago major | reverse complement strand
TAAGACTCTTTTCAGCCTTCATGCCTCATAAAGATTTTAAAGTTTATCGATGGATGTCAGTGCATTCTCGAACTATGAACTCTGCGTACAGGTTTAAAGAGTAACCACCGGCTTTGAAGTTTCACCGAAGCAGAACGGTCTATAAATTACGTAAAGCTCCAGATTCCAAATAGCTCCAAGAGCAATGGTATGACACTTTGCACAAATACCTTCCGAAAGTGGTTTCAAGAAAGGTGAAGTTGATAAAACTTTACTTACCTTAAATCATGATGGGAAATCATTAGTTCTACATATGTTGATGACATCATATTTGATCTGGCCGACAAGCAACTTGTAACGACTTTGGTAAATCTCATGAAAAGCAAGTCTGGTATTTGGCGATGGGGAGAAATGAATATTTTGAGATTGCAAGTCACAACTCAATGATGGAATATTCATTGTCAACAAAGATGCAAAAAGATATGCCTATAAAATTCAATCTTAAGCTCGGTAATGCGAAGATACCTATGATATCGAACCAAAATGACCATAATCAATCGCATAAGAGTGTGAAGAAATATAAGCATAGGAAATTGACAGTTCACTACTTTACCCCACCAAAGTGATTTCTGATATTTGACGCTGAAAGTGTGCTAGATTTTAAAAAACCTATGCGGCAAAACACACCACAACGCGCAAGTGAAAAATACGAAGGTATGTAAAAGGTACAGAGATGGTGGATCAGGGTATCCAAGAAAGCCGACTGATGAATGGGCACTGTATCGGGATGGCTGGATCAACGCTGAGCAGGAAAAGACCCCGTGAACTCGCTGCCTTTACGGGCACTAGACGACCCCGTGGTTTAGCAAGAAGCAAAAACTCAATTGCAACTTCTACCATGGGTAGGTCGAATATATTGTCACCGGTTGTTGTGCAAATGCCAAATTCTCATGGATAACAAATCTTGAAGACCATGGATCTAACAAAAAGAAATCTTCCATTTTCCTCATGCGACAACACAAGTGCTAATAAGGGACACATGTAATCCCAAATTTCATGCCGTAACAAAGCACATTGATGTTAGATATCATCACTGGAGACCGTATGTTTGAAAAAGGTAATAGAGATACTTCAAGATTGGCATCAAAGACCAACTCAGTGCATAGTCTACTGGGCCACAGAAAGTAGATTCACTTAAGACATAGCCTTGGACCAATGGAACTACCAACGAATCAAAGAGTTCAAATCGTGAACGCGCATCCACAAGAGTATCCGAACGGGTATCACTACAGGGCTCGGCCAGAGCGACGCGACAGATCCGGTCGTTGTTACTTATTCATCCGCCGCCTCAGCCGGCGATGATCGGCGCATTTGAGCAAAAACCACGCCGGAGCCGTGGCGACGGATAAAATCCGCCCAATTCGCGACGGACGACGCCTATCGACTTTTTCAAAAAAATGATACGGGCGACGGAGTGATCATATCTGCCGCCTCATTTTTTTGGGGGACAAAATCCGTATAATGGCCTTTATATTCGATACCATTACCCCTGCAGCGTGGTGGCAAGCGTGGTAAAGATGTGGTGGTAATGCGGTGGTGGAAGGGGCAGTGTGTGGTGGGAGGGATTATGGGTGGTGTGTGGTGGTGGAAAGTGTGGTGGTGGGAGAGAGAGGTGGGGTGGTGAGATGGTGGGGGAGGAGGATGGTGGAGGAAAGGAGGGTGGAGGGATGGTGGTGGTGGCAGTGTGTGGGAGGGAGAGAGGTAGGTGGTGGTGAGATGGTGGAGGAAAGGAGGTAAGAGGAGGAGGGATGGTGGTGGGAGGAGGGGGTGGTGGTGGAGGATGGTGGTGGTGGAGGAGAAGGTGGTGGAGAGATGGTGGTGGTGGAGGATGTGTGGTGGGAGGAGATGTAGGTGGAGGAGAAAGGGGTGGGTGTAGGGAGGAGGGGAGGAGAGGAGAAGTAGTGGAGAAAAGGAGGTGCGGAGGAGATATTATATTTTTTTTAGCTTTTTTAGCGTAATGATATTTGATCGGTCTGTCACAATTTTTTTTTTTTTTTTAATTTTTCAGCCAGCGTATTTGGACAAATCTATCCGTCATGGCGCATAGCGCTTAACGATAGATTTATCCGTTTTTAGCACGGAAATCTATCCGCCGCTAAAATTTTTTTTTTTTTTTTTGTCAACGCGACGGATAATTTTATCCGTTGCTACGAACCGGATAACCTTTATCCGTCAAGAACGGGCGACGGATAGAATCCGCCCAAGTAGCGATCCGTCGCATGTGACGGATAAATCGCCTTTCCATCGCTTTTACCTCGTAATTCAGTATCCAGAGAAGAGAAAGAGAACTGAAGGTATCCGTAAGTCAAAAAGGCTAAAGAGCAAAAAGACAGCTTAAGATCTCTGAGACGGGAACTCAGATATCTAGTTCACTTAGTGAGGGGGAACACAAAAAGAGAATAGTACAACTGTCTGTAGTCAACTACTCTCTTGAAATTTGTATTATTTCTATCCTTGTGTAAAACTTGGACCAACAATTGAGAGATGAGACTCACATAAATAGTGTTCTTACTCACAATGATCAGGATTTATAGCAAATCGCCAAAATTCATTAAATGGGCACAATTACACTTGTTGATTGTGATCATAAGAAGCAATGGTGACTCTTGATGAAATTAAGCGTTGATCTTAGCATTTAAATTAATTCTCCAAAATAGTGGATCGTTGAAATTCGACGCCCACTACGCATTTAATGCCGAACTAGCTTTTGCTCACGCCTGCTTGCAAATCACAGATACGTACACACAAAATCAATTTGTATGTCTATGTCTGTTGAAATTCTATTGCTATATATATAGGATTTTGGAAATCACTTTTTGCCTAAAAACTCATCTTGCACAAAAATAGCAAAACCTTCTCGATTCTCTGCAAACCTTCTACAATCTCGCAAATCAAGATTAAGTTTTTCTCGCAAAGAATTATCGAATCAAATCTCTTTCAAACACCAATTTCAAATCCTACACTATATAAAGAGATGGCCCTAAAAGTTCAACCACACCGAAATCTCAATCCTCCAATCGAATCCGAAAAGCACCAGAGTCAAGTTATTGTGAACAACCGATCGGTAGGAGATTTTAATCTCGACCATCGGACTTCAAATCGAGTGATTTGGGTGGTGCCATGGTTGAGGAATACATCACGCTGCAATAGAAAACCGTCGAGCTAATCGACATGCTTGAAAAGGCACAAATGAAGGGTTTTCTATCCGCTTCTAGTGAAATTTCATCACTCGATGTGTTGGAATTCTACAACCTGTGATAATTTCCGTGTTTCAAGGCACGAAATAGTTGTTAAAACCTCCCAAGGAAAGGAAATCCTTCCGACTTAACAACTTTCAGAAGTTGTTTGAGTTTCAAAATCTTGGAAAGGATTTTGAAATAAACACCAAGATGATGATCTCCTTGAAGGTGTTAACAAAAATTGTACGACGTGTGTGATCTTGAAAATCGACACCCACCGAGTTCAAACTTGCGACATCCGAACCACATCCGATGGTTCACCGGGATGTATCTTGCATTCTTCATAGATGCTTTCACGGTCTGCAAGTGAGGCCGACAGATAAGCTAAGAACGATGGATCATGATGCTCAGTTTAATCAACAAGAGACAGTGTTACCGAAACCCTTTTAATCGGGGAAAGTACGCCATTAAGTTTGTGAAGAAGATCTGGCGTTTTGAGCCTAAGATTGTCAAGTGATCTGGGCTGAGCCAGCGCTGGGGAGAGGTTGCGGTCTGGAAGATATGCTACTTGCCGGAGAAGCTCGTATCGAGCTCGAGAGACGGCCGAAGAAGCCAATGTAACCTACCTCTAAGCAAATATGAGTATAAAACTTGATGAAAAAGGTTACCGGGTTCTAAAGGTTCTAAGAAGGTGTCCCAAAGTATCCAAGAAAAGGTTACACTAAGAAAGCCGCGTAATCTCGAAGAAAGAAGTTTTCCGCAAATCAAGACACATCCAAAGAGGCTTACGACCGTGATATCTACGTGCCTTGGCCGGCGAACGTTAAAGGCGATCAACCTATCATCGCGCCGTAAAAGAATCATCAACCATCAAGTAGACTCAAGAAGAGAAAGTGCTGTTTTAAATGTTATGTACTAATGCGGGTAATGCCTTTGCCTATGAACTCACAATGTCGGCCAAAGTGTGGTGAAAACACTAAGCCCATTCCGTAAAAAACCGCAGGAGTTATGGACCAATCAGCCTTAATGTCATGAGAAAGTTCGGATGGCGAAGATGCCGAACTAGTCATCTTCAAGTCCTAGAAAGAGCAAAGAGGGCTATACATCAAATAGTAACTCGTGAAAAGGTTTCCAAGAAGAACCACACCAAAGGTCAATGCTAACTCATAGCAAAGGTTGTCGCGCAAACACATCTTCGTGGAACGCTTTCATGCACAACTTCAAGAAGCCCCGGATGAGTGGTACCTTAAGATCGGGCAGATGTCGGCGAAAATGTTACATCTTAAAATCTCGAAGAACATTCACGACTAACTTCCGCTTTTCCGGCACAACCACAACAACCACAACAACACAAGTGGTTGATGAAATGGTATGAACTCCATTTGAATTAATGCAAGAGGTTGAAGAAAATCCCTAAAAGAGCAAAGTTCCCCTAACTCAATGAGAGGACTAAACCGAGACATCATCTGTAATGACTAATTGTAGAGGCAACCGTCAGATACTGTGGAAAGGTGGAAGTACCAAAACTCAAACAAAGAATAGTCATCGAACAAGAAGACTAATGAGCAGAAAGTCACAGCTCGTGAGACTAACTACCACAATGATCGTAGTAATGGTTTAACTCTTATCTTGCGCAACTTTATCCTCACATCTTCATATTTATAGAAATTTTGTTACAGTCGAAGTTAGAAACACAAGGACAAGAGGAAGTCGGAAAGTTTTCAGAACCCAGAAAGAGGTCCTCATCAACCTCACCTCCAGAACTTGGAGTTCATTCCCATGTGTGATAAAATGTTTTAAGTTGTCATTTATTATATAATTTACTTAACCAATTAAGTGAATGTTTCTAACAGCTCCAACCGAGAAAGAGGAAGATAAGAAATGAAAGAAAACCCAAACCAACAAGGTTTCAAGAACAGATCATTGAGCCTTCCAAAGATGAAGGTATATGAAAATCAATGATAAATATTATTCACCTTGGGTTGACTAAAACTTCTTCTAAATTACTCAATGCTTTCCACTGCTCACTCGAAGTAGAAGTGCAAGGGACGAGTTACATCCCACCTATGGAAACCGATGAGGCATCAAGGCCTTCATCACAAGAAAAGATTCCAGACCGCAAGTCTCGAGAGACAAATATCCGAGCCTCCCATGGAGGTAATTGACCTCTATATCCGATTTGTCATCTAAAGTTTTCTTGATAAAATTTCCTAAGTATTGTGATAATTTTAATTCTCGTGTTCAAGAAAGAAAGGTTGATGAGGACCGACTTCAAGTCTCCGCCTACAACAAGATATCCGAGACACCAATTGTCTCAAGAGCACAAGTCTCCGGCCTCAAGTACTTACTCGTAACTCAAACTAAACTACACTTCTACTCAGATATCTATAAAAGTTTTGAAGCTCACTCAAAACTCTTTCTTTCGTGCTCAAACAAGTGCAAAGCAGTTCCCAATGATGAGAAAAGGGACCTACTTCCCTTCAAAGCTCACACTCGCCAAAGCATATTCAATGCTTCAAGAAATGGCAAAGGTTAAGGTGCTCGATCTCCGAAATATTGAGAATCACAGATCAACCAAACAAAGCGAGCACGAGCTCTTGACTTGAGACATATATCCATGCAATGTTCCCTACCGAGCATACGCCACGACTCTATAAGGATTTCTCCAGAGAAGTAAGGCTTGATAGCCTTTGAACAGCAGATGGTCGACAAGATTACAGATGGCATTCAAGCCGCCGCCAAACTATGCAATTTATACCTTCCGAACAAGAAGAGGTTAATGGGCGTAAGATCACCATTCTCAAGTGATCAATCTCAGATTCCGAAGATGATGAGGAGGAAGAGATAAACGAAACGATGAATCATTAAGGATGATGGATGATTTCAACAAATTCCCAAGCATTTCTCATAGTCGAAGTCAAGAAACAAATCGTATTAAACACTCAAACTAATCGCCAACTCAAACAATCGAAGAAGAACAAACCCATCTTCAACTAGAAGATCAATAGCTAGATCCAGAGCTTGATCAACTACAAGAAATGATTGCTTACTCGAGGTTAAAGAGCTACGGATGTCGAATGCTATCACCAAAGAACTCGACATCAAGAAGTATCAAGTCAAGCATGATGCTGTCGCATCATCTTCAAAAGAAGTACCATCCTCCTCCCGGAAGAAACCAATCTGAGATGGTTATTGGACTCGACAATCGATGAGAATGTCCAAGAGGATGAAGATCATGCCGATTACTCGATGATGAAGAAGACAAGATTTGCAGAGCAATCGCAATGAACATATAGCGTTTTCTCACTTGAAAAGGAAGTCGATTGCTCGCAATATTCAAAGAATTGCCAAATGTCCACTCCCATGAATACATGAATGTATACCAAGTAATCGCTCATCCGCAAAAGGAGATGTCTTCACAGACAAGTAATCCCGCCCTCTCGAATGAAAAGTTCATCGAGCTCATCACTCGTGAGAACAACTAGCATAGTCATAAAGATCTGGGAATGATAAGGGACGATGATGCGCCTTTAGTTGAAAAAGCTTCCAAGAGGCAAGTTACACCGGAAAAGCAGATGCCATCCTAGCCCATCAGAGCTCACCGATAGGACAATGGACTTATCAAACAAAATCAGAGCTCAAAGTCAACTGTTGGTCAACGCTATAATTATTTACAGTGTTAATAACTCTTCGACTTTTATGAGGACTGAAATACCTACCAATGACATGGGGAAAGAGTGTACAACTGACCCTGTGTTAAATAGAAGATGAGACGAAATATATGAATTGAGTCAAGTGTTTCAGAAGGAAGAAGAAACATGAAAACTTCCCAGCCAATTCACCTTTAATAAAATCCAACCCTCCTTCTACCGCTTCCTTAAACCCACCAAGGAACTATTAAATGATAATTCAGGCTATGGCATGTGAAACCTCCAAGGAAAATGCATGCCCAAGGAGAAGACAAGTTAAAGGATTGATGGAACTTTCTCTCCAATAGCCAGTTGTCAAACTGTCCTGGGCAATGAAGAAGGTCAGAAACTCTCACAAGATTTAATTCATGATGATGAGGAAACCGATGAAGACGAAGCCCTTTCACAAGAAAAGGAAATTGAAAGCTCTAATCGAGCCTATAGTCAAGAAAGCCCCTCAGCGCTATAAAAACACCTTCCGAAATACTAAGCTCATCTGTGGTGGTTTTCAAGGAACAACCGTAAAGAGAATTCTTTTAAGACAGAAGGAACAGACCGAGATGAGCAGACAAAATAACTTCACCCAAAATATAGCTGCACAGAGTATGAAGTATGATAATGATTCTCCGCTTCATTGCATCAATCGTAAAACACATTGATTCTATACATCTACCGTAAATTTAAGATTTTCAACTAAACCATAAACAACTGGCGGTATGGAGAAAGATAAGCAACTTGGATCAACACCAATCACATTAAAACATGTGTCGATTTTTGAAGTTGCCAAGAGAACTGGCCATGAGAAAGGACCTTCATGAATGTCCATATGGAAAAGTTTTATGATGTGCATGCACTCAATAATATGTGAATGTGCACAAAGAGCAAGATCATTGGAACCATGAGTCGCTCTCATCTAACCATATCAATAAGGTGCTTACACTCTACATCTGAGGATTACTAATACTTCCCAAGCTGATATTTCCAATAAGAGCATGTCTTGAAGTGGGGAAAGACTGTGGGGTCAAACATTTTGTCAAGAAAAATCCCACTCAATACCTGCCAAAAGAGGTCTCATGATTTGCTAGAGACACTCAGATGCTTCCGCTAACACTTCTCTATGATTATTCTTATGACATCAAAAGGTTCGAGATAGGAAATTTGTGTAATCGATCCATAGAATTAATTGCTGAAGACTTTGAAGAGTTGAAGATCATTCATTAGGATGCTTCTTACTTGGAGCTTTGCCACTCCTGCTGTCCTAATTTACTAGCTGAAGTTTTCAGATTTTTTACCATCTTTTGTCAAACTTGTTCTATGTATCAGTTATCTCAGAATATCTCTTTGCAATTTATCCTGAAGAACTTACTCTCGATAGTATTCATAAAGATAACTTGTCGCCAGAAGATCACACCTTGTGATTCGTTGATGCTCACTTCTCGTGACTTAATCGAATGGATTTGAAAAATCTTAAGAAATGATTAATTGTTGAATCACTACCACCAGATTAGGTCGATAGTCATCGTTGATCGATCAAAAAGGGGAAATTTGTTAGAAATTTGCGGATATTTTGTTAAAACATCTGCTTAGATTTTGGACGTATACAATACACATGATGACTTATCTTAGTCTCTAAAGGTGATTAGTACTTCTCGTTCACTTGAACATTGTACAAAGAGGAAACTCTACTAAATATGATAGTCTAGGGCTGAATCTTCAGTATAGGATGTTAGGGTCTTCAAATGTAATTTTATTTTATGAAGAGAAGACCAAGAATGAAGTTACATCCAAGGCACTAACAAGCTTCAACGTACATTTTGAAGACTCTGAAGCGAATCGCATAAGATTATCAAACAAGCTTTTTCAGATATTCTTTTAGCTGATATTCTGAAGACACTTAATAGTTTTGAAACAAACCGTATGCTCGACCAAGAGATATCTCGAGAAATGAAAACCATCTGAAAACAAGGAAAGTGTCCGGCCAGATATTCATTCTCGTGATACCTTTGAAGCTTAACGGACATTTCCTCTCAACAGAAAATATATATATTGCAAAACAAAGTTGTTTCAATAAAGTGCGTATCTCGAAGATTGAAGAAGGTAAGGACGCAAAGAATCGAGCAATACTAGCTTCGATATTAAAGCATAGTTCCGCTGACACTACAGATAAAAAGTATAGTACAATACATTTACAATGACAAGAGACAACAACAAAAGCAACGATAAATTCTTCAAGAATATAAAATCAAGCATAAAGAAGATAAGACAGATATCATTAGTTTGAATTTGTCGGCAATCTGATATTTTATTCAACTAGACCAAATTCATCTATAAATATTTCAACACTCAGATCGGCTGAGAACACACGATCACTCTAAAACACGTAACTTAATCGAAGATCTTACTCTCTCAAAGAACATTACTTATCCTCAAAGTCTTCATGACCAAAGCTCTGCGATCTTAAGTACCCAAAGTTCTAAGGGTCTGACCAAACAAAGCACAAATGAACCGGTGAAAGAGTTGGAAACGAAAAGATCAAGTATCCGAGATCATTCTCTCTGAAGACTTATCTAAGCACTAGGTCAAGAAAAAAGAACAAGATAATTCATATTACTGAAAAGTAAATGCATATTGACATTGATTCACAGAGCTATCCTAATAACTCAACAAGTTATTAAAGAAGCTCATCCGATAACTCAAAATCAAACCCGAACACCATAATCAAGGAAAGCATGCAGAAGTACTTAGTTTGAAAATCGTGAATAACCCAAGGTTGTACTTTCTAGAGTATAGAAGTACTCTGATTTGGGGAAACTAGGGAATAACCCTGCTGGGTTATCGAGTACATAGCAAAAGACTTAGCTCGGGAAGCTAGGAAATAACTCAAAAGGTTTCTGAAAGCATTGTGAAGTACTTCGTCAGGAAAGCTTAGAACAACTCAAAGGTGTAACATCTGGTTGGGAACCATCTGGTTAGTAAAGGAATCCTTTAACAGAAATTTTTGTAAGGAGAACCCACCATCTATTCTAGTGAATTCTCAGGTCTCTCAGCATCGAAGCGGATTATCGATAGGGGATTACGCCACCCGTACATACTCACTATACTTGTCAGAAAGTTATTTACTTCTTCAGTACTTTCATTTTCAAAGCATGCACACCCTCTGCAGTTTCAGACTTCACTAGTCTATCTTAAGTCTTCTCGCTACCGATTCAATGTATCGGCCCATATCTTCACGTTGCATATTCTGAGAAATCAGCTAATATCGAATAAAAGTTTTAAAGCACTATTCACCCTCTAGTCTTTGTTTCTTGCCGTTATCCGACCAACAACTATCGTAATGTATATAATTTCCAGATCAAAGCTCGACATTACTTGGATTCAAATGTTAAAGAAATGGCCAGTTTGTTAAAAAACGGAGGGGAGTAAGTTTTTTCTAAATTACTGCATAAAACCACTAAAACTTCTCGATTTTTAATTTTAAGTTTATTGAGCTATATAGGGGAAATCACCTTCCAAGATAATATCACCTTTTTAAGATGGTGACGTGAACGCTTATATCTTCAATGTTCAAAATACTACTAATGATAACTATTTATTTTTGTTCTAATTTTTTTTTTTTTTTAAAGGTTATATCTCCTTTTCTTTTCTAATTGAAATCCATTTATTTTGAAATGCAAATTTCATTTAATTACATACCACAATCATGCACAATCTATTAATCAATGGCAAAATCTTGTATCCTACTTCAAATTTAATATTAATTTTTTTCTTTTTTTATTTTGTAGACTAATATTCTTATTTTTAATCAATATGGAGCTTCTCCATGGATTTAATTGAGTACATGGGTCAGAGTTCTAAAATCCGGCTTTCCATAGAATTTTGTTTTCATTTTAACAATAAATTTAAATATTTTTAGTTTTAGATTAGTTAAAATGAAAAAAAGGTAGAAATATTATCAATAAGAAATTTCGTGGTTCAGTATCAAAATAAATGTTGGAGTTTATTGTAACAGGATAGCACAACCGAAAATAGGAAGGAAAATGAAATGGTAAAATTGGTACTTCAACATCAATAATGAGTCATAATCTTTTGTCCTTCATCGTAAATTACTTTTTGTCCTTCATCAAATTATTATTTTATTTATAAGTCGATTTTTCTCCTTCAATGTAATTTCTTCAAACATGGACTAAAATGTCTCAAAGTGACCATCTTAAAACGGTGGCTCATCGACTTTTTAATTTAAATCAACTTCTAAAGTAAAAGAGTGGAAGTCTCGTTAAGAGACGGTTCTTCAGATTTCCTTCATATTCCGTATATAAGCGGAACGCTCCTCACCGACGTAAATATATCATCAATAAGGCACTTATCAAAAAACTTATCACACGTTAATCAAACGCTCTCATAGATTTTCATTTTTCTAAAAACATAGATTATTTCAATGCGTTATTACTCAAAACGCCTTTTCAGGCTTCATGCAAAGAAACGACTTTCATAATAACCTGCATATCATTTCTGGACATCAGAATATTTTTCTAAAAAACATGCGCCGCCACTACCCAAGCTTATCTGGGGACGCCACACGCTTGGCATTTCTTAAAATGCTAAGAAAATGACATAAAAAATCACACTGAGTAAAAACATTTGGAAAACACACATCAAAATACCATTATATTACTAATAATTAATAACAAAATCATATGAATAGATGCCGATAGCATGTGAAGTTCATCATGTCCTACAGCAGATCCGCAGACAAAGAATCTGGGCTGTCGATGAAAGAGTTGATAAAATTAAATTGGTCTACTCTGATTCAACCTGAACATTTGATCGATCGACAGGACAAGCTATGCTTAAAGCCAGCATAGAAATAAATAAAAATGCAGATCGAGTAAAGGTACCATAGGATGCGTATCTTCTGGTGCAACAACCAACGCGTCATTATTACGCCACCTTTGCCGTGGCTTTGCCTTTCTTGGCATAGATGGTGAACAGAGGCACCTGCTACGGCGGGGTGCTGACAGAGTGACGGTTTCAATATGTTATGCGGCAAACCTCCTCTGTAGAACTCCATTTGGGTTGTGGCCTGGTAAGTTTGAACGTTCGACTCCCGTTCTTTTTTATCTCCAATCTGCCTCATGTGTCTGCATTTCTTTCCAGTTCTACTCTAGATTCTTTGTACTTCCTGGAATTTATTATAGCTGAATGAGAGACGGGTACTATTGTTTCATATCAAATTGACTACCATAGAGCGAACGGTCTGCTGGGTTTTTCGGGTCGATGATAGCTTGTTAAAAATATTTTGAACAAGGATATCGACACGAGCAGAGATTGCCATGCTCAGTTTTGGAGTTGCATGCAATTGAAATGTGCGTTTTGATGCTCCAGCACCAGCGTCTAATCAACATCATCTATGGATTATTAATTTTCTAATTTTTAATATACAAACGATAATACACAAAACGCATTATTTGGGATTGAATTAACTAATTGAACTTTAGTTAATTAAAGTAACTTATGAAAGGTTTCAAATTCAAAATTAAATTGTTCAATTTAATTATGAAAACAGTGTTTAATAAAAATTAAAATTTTATAATGTTTTGTAAGTGTTGTGACTTTATTCGAGATACACCAATCAAAAATTAATTAAATTGATAAGATTATATATAAATATATTCGAGTAAATTAAAATCAACTGTATGCAACGTATTATATTTAGGCCCATATTAAATTTAAAATTAAAATACGTTTGATTCAACAGAAGAATAGAAGATTGGTGAACAGTAAAACTGAACCGGTATCGAGAGATTATAGCTATACAGAGAAGATCAAAAGAAATTCAGCACAGATTAGAAAACTGAGTAAATTTCACGCACAATCCATCCGGCCGGATATAGACTCAAAAGCATCTTTTTTAAAGGTTGTAATGTTATTAAGCGTAAGGTTGTAGCAATGGCTTGTATTAGGTGAATATTTTTGCATCATTTCATCGGGTGTATTCAAATCAAAACATTACATATTTTAGTCACAAATACAACATTATGAATATAATAAATGCATTTAATGAAAGTATATCTATGCTTATTACGACAATAATACCAAAGTTAAATATACGACATCGACAGAAATATGAATATGAAATTAGTTTCTCCGATATGAGATCTCGAAAAGGTTTTATTAGCTGTAATAAAACGAAAATGTAAAACTACACTACTACAATTATATAAGCATTGTCATCATATTTGAGGATCATTTAATCTGACGATTGAAATATCCAAAAACATAAATGTAATGTAATTAACCGGTTAAGTCAAAATCTATGTCATGTCTTCTTTTTAACTTAAGTTTTAGAGATGTAATTCTCCTTCCAACACTTTCACTAGGCGCTTCTTCCAAAATGCGTTTAAATCTTTTTGCTGATATGCACATCTTTTCAACTCCATTCCTTCTTCTGATGCTCAACGTGATTTAACAAATCGCACGACTTTTTCTGAAAATAAATTTAATAAGAATCCAAGGTTGTCCTAAAGCTTAAAAACACAAACTATCTCTTCAAAAGAACCTAAACCATTTCTTCAAAAACTTAATAACTAGACATGGCTGGAATCACCTTGGGAGAGGGGGTCTACGCCCTTAGTAGCTCCTATATTCGCTTAACCTCAAAAGTTAATTCTTGTAGCCCAGCTCCACTGCTCCCAAGATCCGTCTAAGGCATTGAACTCCGCTCTCCTCAAAAGTAGAAGAACGAACCAATTCTTTATCCAATGGTCGCAAAGAAATAATTTCACAAACAAGAAAACATAAACAAGCACCCAAACTCGAGGAAAAAAAGGACCTAAGAACAAAGATAGTAAAAGAATATTAGACGTAAGCAAAACCACACTCATCAAATACTATTTGCCATCATCACCTGCCATAATGAAGGTAATCTTAGAAAGGAATTCACCATCGTGAAACAAGGCAATGTTCCAAATTAGAATGATCTGTTTACCTTCAAAGAACTCCCCAAAACTCTTTGTTCCTCCAAAATCAATGACTTGATGGGAAGAAGTGACATTTATGTAGCGTTGGATCTTCGCTTCATCGCCACTACATGATTCAATATCTAGAGCATCCAGCTTGAGTCAATAGATTTTTCTTGTTCAAAGGAGATCGCCATCCGAGTTTTTTCAAAAATTCTTCTCCTTTCTATTTCCAAACTTTTCATTTGGGATTTGAGGACAATCTTTCTGAAATTTCCGTGAACTTGGCATAAAAATCGGTTGTTGCTAACCGGAGTTTCATATTCTCCGCTTGTCAAAACCAAGGTTAACAGAGTTGTATCAGAGAGCTTTGTATTGATGATAATTGACCAAAATGCTTTTCAAATTTCTTTAGCTCTTCTCCTTTCAATCTCGCGCTCACATATTTTCTCATTTGTTTTACGGCCGCAGCATTTTCAGTTTCAGAGTTTCCTTCTTTTCATAAGGTGAATTCACCTAAGACCACGCTCACATGTTTCAAAGAGTCATGTACCCTCTTGCTTTGTATCAAAATCGATCTGTCAAATGTGAGAAAAGCTTCAATCGGAGTGTTAGTCATTCCATAGTTATAATAGAAGTTCGAGGTGAGACCATTCGGTTTAAACCTCGAACTATAGTTTTCACCTCTCAAAGATCTCAATATCTATTTTCCTCGTCATGCGTATATTTCACTCAAGATTGGAACCTAAAATCAAATTCTTCCAAAGTCTCAATAGGACCTTGGTTAAAGTTTTGAACTCGAGTTTAAGAATCTCAAGCTTGTTTTTTCGGTTTTGCCCGCACAAATCACTTCAATGAGATTCTATCCTCTCAGTGATTAATCCACTTATACTAAACGAACACGCTTTGGCTAAACGCAACACAAAATATTTGTATTTACCAAAATGCCTCAACTCAAAACAATCTTACAAACTTAACAAAAATCAAAATAACTCAGATATAACACAAAAACATTAACATGCACGATCAACACAAAATAACAACGCCACTAAATGTAAATCAAAAAATGAATGAAATTTTTTTTCAAAAATATTTTGTTTATATAAAGTTTTAAAATATAGAATTAATCAAAAGCAAAAAATCAAAAAACCAAACTAGAATATGATATGTTTTTAAACCTATATATCTTCATTTTTTCTTATTTTTTATTTAATTCTATATTATTTTTTCTGATTTTTTTAATTAATTCTATATTTCCAGTTTTTTTATTTTATATTTATTTTTTAATTTACAAATTGATTATATATATATAGTTTTCTGTTTTTTTTTTGTTTTTGCAAATTGAAAAGTTACTTATAATTTTGCAAATTGAAAACTTAAATTTACTTTTGTCATTTATTTATTCAAAATAAAAAGTAAAAGTTAAATTTAACGGAAATTCGAGAAATTAAACGGCAAACGATTTCATTACAACATGAATTTTGACTCATTACACTATAAATACGCAACATAACATATTGAAGGCTTAAGCTTAATATGATTTCACTACAACGAAAACCATTGACGTAGCCGAACGGAATAATGTCAGCATCCAATGCCTTGTTCTTTCCTCTGCTTTGATGTTGCCAGTCGGCCATAGTGGTGGAAGTGGACATTCACTACCAACGCGGCAAATTTCAATGTAGTGACGCCTGACAAACCCGATCGCCCACTCTTCATCCGCTTAAGGTATTTCATGTCTGCATTTACATTCCAATGGCAAGTATGGTAATTCCATGGAAAAACATATGGTGAACACTCGCTGATACGTCAGAGTCATAGTAGCTCCATCTCCGGAGTAAACCAATATCGCCACGATGGTCCCGCAAAACCACCGAGTGCATTTGATATTTCCGTGACCCGCCTTTCTCCCATCTCCGCATGTATAGATCAGTTGTTGGTCACCATGAAGATGTTCATGTCCGACACGCACTCCACTGCTTTGGTCATCAGATATGAAGTCAGTATACATGTATCCAAAGTTCCCATCACTCAGATGTCACCCAACCTTGAATGTATCATGACCTTGTGGTGGCATCCGACTTTCATATCTCGAAAGTGATCTACCAAGATTTGAATACGCATGTGTTAGACCGCTGGAGTCCTTCGATCGTGGTTTCGTGGGCTCCCAGCTTTTAGGTCACCAAATTTTCTTCTTGTGGTTCGATCATGGCTCATCCAGTACGCCAGTATGATATGTGTTTCCATCCGATTCGGTATGATCCGAAGTTCTCCTCCGTATGTAACTTTACGGGTCCTCGCATCACCATCAAACCGATCTGCATCGCTCGTCATTTAGTCTGTATGGTTCTCATATGAAGAGTACCTGTAACTCGCTGATATCTCTATTAGATGGACACTCCTCGCCACACTCTTTTGCAATTCACATGCGATGGTAGTCCCTAACCGCACGCAATGCGTGATCGCATTCACCGGATCAACGCTGATCTTTCATGGAGTATTTTCATTAGCAAGATGTGAAACCACACCTCCTACCGCATAAAATTCCACGGGTCGTGACATCAGATGCTTCACGACGCTTTCAAACTCAGAGCGGATTGCATCATAATTCATTTCAAGTAGGTGATGCAATTGGGAATTTTATGAAACTTTCGAGTTTGCAATTCCCAACCAATACTTGTACCGGAGGCGACTTCGACTCGCAACCAATTTACATTGTTGAATGTCGCTTAGGCACAACTTTAATTACAGTGATAGTAGTTCATTACGAAAAAAATTAATTACGAAATTGAATTACCTCTTCGCCGTGTCACCCAAAGTGTGATGTCTTTCATCCACGCTGTACAAATCGGTGGTATGGGTCCAACCAATATCTCTGCGCACGCCATGAACCTAGGTCGACGCCTCCAGTGCCTCCGCCATTCCTACAACAAATGCCCATATAGTTCGAGTATTTGCGACACGCATCTTTTTGCCATCTTAGCTTCATCAACGCTCATTTTTTTGGTACCCCCCATCATGGCACTTACATATTTCGCACATCCTTAGATATATGCCTCCTACAAGAGGTGTGCCGCTTCGAAATACCTCCTTTATGGCACATTAAAACTAACTCTCTATCCGTGAACAAATACCCTTGTAAGACATCACATTCGTAAACAACGTCCAGAATCGTAGGCCCTACACATAACTTGACGCCTTCGCCCTGCATTTAAAATGAAAGCTATGTGGTAGTTTTGCTCAAAGGGTAAAATGCCAATCACTTCCACCAATGGCATGTCGCATAAATTTGTACAGTAACGTAGTATCCATGAGGACAACTCGAGGGAACAAACGGATCATCGACTTCAGATTAGGATGAGCTAAGAAAATTCCAGCTAATATGTCGCTCCTACCGCTTGACCACATAATATATGTAGCTGTGTTGCAAACAAATGGATAAAATATTACATCGGCTCCATCTCGCCCATCTCCATCTGCTGATCTTTCCGTCAAGATTGTATACGGTCGTAACGCATCGCAGCTTGTGCACAAATTCTTTTGAGTTGAACAAGCGCTATAGGAGTCATTCCGCATCCAACATTTCCACTCGCACACGCCTTCATCGTGAACTTCGCCACGACGTGCCAATGTGGCTATTTTAGTCGGTGATCGTGTCATCAGACCGCTTTCACAACAACTCTCCACTCGCCTGTAACCTCTCATGCAGCTTGACCTGAAATGGGCAAGAATACTTTTACTCCCGGTTGAATTTATGGATTTTACCTCGGGGTCTGTTGGAGTCGTGACCATATGCGCACCAGTACACTCACAAACCATGTGGTGGTCCAGATAACGGCAAAGTAAAAGATGAGAGGGGGGGAGGGGGGGTGAATAGTCTTTTAAAACTTTTGTCGATAACATAGCTTCGATATCCGTAGATATCTCGATACTTAATTTCGTGAGAGCGGAAGACTTTATGTGATAAGTGCACGTGCTCATCAAGATGTGTAAGTACTTTGCAAGATAAGTAAAGCAAGTAATAAACCGCAGTAAATAACACAAGTCTTTTATAGTGGTATCTCAAGGTGGCGAATCCTTCAACTAATCCACTTCGCCTTTCTCGCATCTAGAATCCACTAAGATGTATAAATGAGTTAACCTTACGATATCTTCTCTTGATTCCTAAATACACTAGTTCCCAACCAAGTGTTCCTCGAGTTATTCCCGCCACAAACAAGTACTTCGCATCGTAAACCTTTTTGAGCTATTCCTTAGCTTCCCAAGCTAAGTACTTCCTGTGCTCAGCAACCTTGGAGTTATTCCTTAGTTTCCCAAACTAAGTACTTCCTATACTCCACGCTAATATGGTGTCGGTTTTAGGTTTGTTTGTCGTGAGCTTCTTAAATAACTTATTCATTATTCAGATAGCTCTATGAATCAAGTATACTTAATACACTTTTCAATGTATGGTATCTTGTTCTCATCACTCCAAGTCTATTGTAAGTGTTCTAGAGAATGAATCTCATATATGAAATCTTAGTTCAACTCCTTCACAGATAACCATGCTTGTTAAGGATCGTGACACTTAGAACTTTTGTGCTACTTAGAATCAAGAGCTTTGGTCGCAATGTAAAGCTTCAAGGTAAGTAGTTTGCTTGAGAGAGCTTGTGTGAGTATTCAATGTAAGTTCAAAGGTTCGTAGGTGTTCTCAAGCGCCTAAGTGTTGATATTTATAGATGAATTTGAGTGCCATTGAATAGTATCCAGTTTAAATCAAATTCAAACTATTGATATCTAAATATAATCAGAAAGGTTTGTCTTCTTCGGTTACCGCTTTTGTTCGTGACATTTCTCGCTGCATTTAATGCAATCGTATTATATTTTGTCCTCAGAGTGCCAACGGAACTATGCATGGTATCGTAGATCTTTATACAATCGTAGTTTTTGAAACTTGCATGTTCTTTTCCATCGATTATCACAACTCCAGATACCATTTGCTCAAACAACTTTGTTATAAAATATTTCTTCGTAAACATAGTTTATATCCAAGGTATCTCGAGTGTAGATATCGTAAGCACTTTCCCTCGTAAACCTTTATTCTCGATATCTTTATAACACTTGTGTTTCAAACACTTGTTTCTTCAAGATATCCGACATAGGTATCCGAAAAACCTTTCGTTTTCAAAGAATCTTGCGTACTTTCAAATCTTCAAATCATTGAACTTTTCCTCGCCGGAAGTCTTCTTCGTCTTCTTTAGAAAATAAAATTACATTTCAAGACCTAACATCCTATACAAGATTTGCTAGACTATCATACTTAGTGAGTTTCCTCTTTACGTTGTTCAAGTGAACCAAGAGTACTAACCACCTTTCTCGAGCTAAGATAAGTCATTAGGTTGTCGATCAAAATCTAAACAGATATTCCTAACAAATTTCCATTTTGATCACCAACTATGACTATCCGACCTATTACAACTGATGAGAAAACAATCCATCACTTAATCATTTCTTATGATCTTTCACCATATAATTATGCGTAAAGTAAACATAAACCAAATCACAAGGTGTGATCTTTGTCGACAAGTTATCTTTATAGAAAGTGATATCCGAGAGTAAGTTCATCGATATGTTACAAAGAAAGTTCAGATAACTTTAGTACATAATACAATTTAGCCTACCAAGAAGATACAAAAAAATTACATAGTAAATTAGGACAACAGGAGTAACCAAGCTCCAAGTAGACATCCTAATGAACTAGTCTTCAAGTCTTCTATACTTCAAGTCTTCAAAAGTAGTTCCATGGGTCAATCTGTAAATTTCCTATCACCAAACCTTTTGATATCATCGTAGTAGTCATAGAGAAGAGTTCGACAATCATCTCTCGTGTCTCGCAAATCCACAGACTTCCTTGTAGGTTTTGGTAGGATTTTTCTTGACAAAGTGCTTGACCCACAAATACTTTCCCCACTTCCAGGCATGCTCGATTCTGATATCTGACAACTTGAAGTATTCATAAATGATCCTCAGATATCTGATGTCACCAGTATTGATCTTCGCCAAGGTATGGACTCATAGGTTCCACAAAGTCTTGCTTCTTGTGCCTGCTCCAAGATGGGAATTCTGCACATCATCCTGCTTTCCATAAGGACATTCATCGAAGGTCCTTCTTCATGGCTTCTATTCTCTTGATCACTTCAAAATCCAACCAGCTTTGATGTGGTTGGTGTTAATCAAGTTCGCTTGTCTTTTCTCCATGCCATGAAATGTTTATGGATTGGTTCTGAAATTTTGAGTTTACCAAGAGATGCTTAAGTTCCGTAATCCAAGAGCCATTCTTCCGATTTATGTACCAGAGACGAGGAGTCATTGTTGGTCTTCACATACTCAATCTCGCTTCTTCAGCCCGAGTGGTAGTTGAAGTTGTCTTTGTTCGTATCTCACTGCTCCTTCTTTGTCTAGAATTCTCCTTGGGGTAATGATTGAAGAACCACCGGATAGACTTGGTATTTCCAGAGGGTGTTTTAGCCGCCAAAGGCTTTGGCAAAATGGGCTCGCTTAGGCTATCAATTTTCCTTTTTCTATGAAGAGGAGCTTCATCTTCATCGCCTCTTCATCATCATCATCAAGATCAATTCTTGTGAGACTTTTGCACTTCTTCTTCATTGCCTGTGGATTTGATTCGCCTTCTTCTTCTTCTTCTTCGTAAGATTCATGAATCCTTTTACTTGTCTTCTCCTTGAGCCTTGGTACTCCTTGTAGGTTTATGTGCTCGCCCTTGTTGTCATTCCTTGTTCAGAAGTCGAGTGGTGGCCACTATCTCAGAGAGCACTGACCGAGGAGGGCTCATTTATTCCGAGAGGTGGTTGTTCGATTTTCTTTTGTTTCCTCTTCCTCTACCTCTTCCTCTTCCTAAGCCTCTTGATATTCTTCCCCTTAGTCATTGTCGATCGACTAAGAATCACAAATGATTCTAAAAGGAGTTAAAGTGCCCTTGCAGATAGTTGTAAGCAAAGAACCAACTTTTCCAGATCACTTGAGTTCGATTTTGTTTGATAAGACCAAGACTTTATCAAGAAGCTTCCGCTGGGCCTTGAACAAGATCTCGCTTCCAAGAAGATAGCAAGCCTCTTCAAAAGCTTTTAGCCATGTTTTGTCATCATCCCTAACCATGCCTAGATCTTTCCGAGAAATGACCAGACCGGTTGTTCTCCGAGTGATGAGCTCAAGAATGACTTTAGTTCTACAGTGGACCCATGCAATGGCGGCTTTGTTTTGAGAAGATAACTCCTTTTCAATTTAGCCAAGATTTAATATCTATTCAAGTATTCATTGAGTTGACATTCGTACCTTGTCAATATGTCAGAGCAATCATTTCATTTTAAAATGTGAAACCACCAAGTGTTCATTATGTGTTCTCGCCAAAGTCTTGTCTTCTTCATCATCCGAAGTTATCACCAAAGGATCTTCATCCTCTCGACATTTTCATCAATGTTCTCTAGTCCAAAGAACCATCTCGTAGATGGGTTTCTTTCCTTTCAAAGGAGGAGGATGGAACATCTTCGAATGCGCTTTTAGCATCATGCTTTTCATTAGATACTTGTTCAGTATCTAATTCCTCAGCAATCGCCTGAACAGTAAGCTGGAGTTCTTTCATTTTAGCATAAGCTTCCATTTCCTTGATTGTTTGATCTTCAATCTTCTGGAGCTTTGCTTGATTCAACTATCTTTCTTCCAGCTTGAAGATGTAGTTGTTGTTCTTCTTCCAACAGCTTGTTCGAGTTGAGCAACTCGCTTGTGCATCTGCTATTTTCTCGAGTTGTTCCTCAGAGTGCTCAACCACTTGTTCAAGAGTAACTTTGTGTCAAAGTCGATGAGTAGATTTCGAGGAGATGTAGGAGGGATTGGTCAGAAGTCCTCTCAAGGTGCTTTTCAAAGCTTGAGGCAATGTGTCCTTGTGAAATCCTCTCCGTCCCCGTGTAGGCATCATTATCATCCTTATCATCATCATCCTTTTGTGATGGTCGAGGAGGTTCATCAAAGTTATTCTCATCTATTTCTTCCTCCTCATCGCCTTCGTGATACAAGATTAATCACTTCAGGAATAGTGATCTTCTGCCCATTAACCTCCTCTTGTTTAGAAGGAATAAATTGTAGAGTCTGGGGCAGGACTGGCTTGAATGCCATCTGTAATCTTGTTTGACCATCACCGATTAAAGGCTTGAATCAACTTCGTGCTACTTCTCCGAGAAATCTTATGCAAGAAGGTCGCAACTTGATACCGCTCTGGGAAACATTGCATGGATGTAGTTCTCCAAGTCAAGAGCTCGTGCTCGCCTCTGTAGGTTGATCTGTAATTCTCAATATTTTAGAGAGATCTGAGCACCTTAACCTCTCGCCATTTCTTGAAGCATTGAATGTGCTTGTAGGGTATGAGCTTTGAAGAAGGGAAGTAGGTCCTTTTTCATCATCATGGACCTTCGTGGCACTTGTTTGAGCCCGAAAGAAAGAGTTCGAAGTTAGATTCAAAACTTGTGTAGATATCTCGAGTACAAGTGTAGTTAGGTTTCGGGTACCGAATGAGTACATCAGCTCAGAGACTTGTATCGAGACAGGGGTTGCCTCGTATATCTTTTTCTCGAGGTGGAGACTGGAAGTCCGTCCTCATCAACCTTTCTTCGCTTGAACCCGAGAATTAAAACATAACACTTAGGAAATTTTATCAAGAAAATTTTATTGACAAATCGATATCCGAGATGTCAATTACCTCCGCTGGAGGCTCTGTGTAGTTGTCTCACGTAAACTTGTGCGCTTCGAATCTTTTCTGTGATGAAGGCCTTGATGCCTCATCAATTTCCATATGTTGTGAGGATCGAGTGGCAATTCCTCAACAACTTCTACTTCTTTTTGAACTCAAGTAGAAAGTGTTAGTCTAAGAAAATGATCGAGATTGCTCTTTGAGGAGTATAAATATCTGAATGAAATACCTTCTCTATGTATGTTCAGATATTTGTTCCTCGAGGCCTTGAAGCCTCTCGATTCTTCTCTCAAGAGATAGACTTTTCATTTCTTCATTTTTCTTCTCATTGAGCCTATTAGAAACAAACACTTATTAGTGAAGTGTATTAACGAATATCCGAAATTATATCTTAAGGAAGTCTTTATCACCGTAGCAGTGCCTCGCATTCCTTGTGAGGGTGTGGAAGCCTCCTTCTCGCTCGAGGCACGCCACCTTCCTTGTTCTCGTGTTTCTAAATCACTGTTTGTAACAAAGAAATTCTATAAAATAACAAGATTATGTGGCACAAAATATCACAAGTAGAGAGTTAAACCATTCAGACACCCGAGCAATGTCAGCTAATTGGTCTCGAACTTGTGACCCTTCTATGCGCTGGTCTTGTTGTTCCATTTCATCTTCTTTGTTTGAAGTTTCGTAATTCAGACTGCTCGAGTATGCAACTCCGCTTCCCCTCGTTGATCATTCCGAGCAGATGTCTCGCTTGATCCTCTCATCGAGTTGGGGAACCCGCTTTTGCGTAATTTTCTTCAAAGAATGAAAGATGCCGTATCTCGCAACTCAAGTACCATTTCAGCAGATTCACATCCGATCGCTGGTTGTCGTGTTTGAGACAGATCGCTGAGTGTCGAGGCAATGGCGATCCTCCAACATCGAGCTATCACTCATCGTAGTATCTTCAATATGCTTCGCCTTTGCCGCCTGATGGTGTAATTTGTCCAGCATTTTGACATCTGTTTCTTCAAAGAACCTTTGTAATGTGATTGTTCAAAGAACTCGTGTGTAGTTCTTCTTCGATACTCTACACCGCCATTTTTTCAAGAACTTTAGCCCTTTTTATTTTTCTAGGACTTGAGAAATGACTAATTCATCATCTTCATCACAAAGTTCTCATCAAAGATTGGTAATCGATCGTCCATAATTCCCAAGGTTTCGCAGATAGGCTTCGTATCCGCCACTACTTTCTTTAGCAATATTGATGAGTTCATCGCCAAGGCTTTCGCAATAGTCTTAACATTTCGAAAGCACTTTCTTTGCCGAGTCTACTTGTTCAAGAGTTGATACCTCTTTGCAAAGATTGATGAGTTCATCTCAGCCGACGGCAGGTATCTGGGAATTGACAACCTCAATGGGTGTGCCTTTTGATTTGCCAACAGACTTCTTTCGTGAAGTTCTGGGCTTCTTGGTCGCAACTTTTCCCTCATATACCTCTTCGCCTTTTCGCTTCGAACCTTTCCGAGATCCAAAGAACCTTTTTCATCAAGTTCAGATACTCATATTTGTAGAGTAGGTTACCGCTGCAATGTATGCCTTCTCCGAGCTCAATGCCAAGCTTCTCCAAGAAGTAACATATCTTTAGACCATAGCCATCGTGGCCTTCGCTCAAGAAGTCCCTTAGCGATTGTAGGCTCAAAGCCTTGAATCTTCTTCACAAATTTCATAAATGCGCATTTTCCCCAATTGAAAGGGTTTTCCAACCTTTTGTCTTGTTGCAACAAGAACATCATCATCCAAATGTTTCGCTTATTTGGTCAAGACCTCCTTATAGACCATCAAAGCATCTGAAGAATGCATGCCAACACATCCCAAAGGAACCAACAGATGTCTGGTTCTGATGTTAGCAAGCTTGAAATAAGTGGGTGTATCTGATTTTTCAAGATCACACACATCACTGTACAGTTGTTTTACACCTTCAAGGAGATCATCATCCTTGGTGTCTATTTGAAAATCCTTTCCAAGATTTTGAAGGTCAAACAACTTGCGTAAAGTTGTTAAGTCCATATGATTTCCTTCCTCGATCAAGTTCGATAGACACTATTGCAAAGGTTTTCGTAAACACAGGATATAATCTCGAGTTGTTGTAGAATTCTAACACATCCAAAGGAAGAGATTCTATCGGTAGAGATGATAGAAAACCCTTGATTTTTGCCTTTCAAGCATGTCAAGTATCGCTCACCGGCTTAAGTCTCAACAAAGAAGTGAGGTATTCCTCAATCGTGGCACCACCCCAAATCATTCTGTGATTTGAAGTCCAATGATCGGGATTGAAGTTCCCTACCAATCGATTGTTAATAACTACCAACTCTGGTGCTTGCTTTTCAAAGCATCATGGTAGTACTTTGGGATTTCGTAGTTGATCGATGGGGCCATCTCTTTATAGAGTGAGTTTTTCAAGATCCAAAGAGATTAAGGTGTAAGATTAGTGATTCTTTGCAGAAAACTAATTTGGGAGCAGAGATTTGCAGAGAAAATAGAATGGTTTTTGCTATTCTTGTGCAAGTCGGAATGTCGATTAGGCTAAAGTGATTTCTTTTGCCAAAATCCTATATATATAGCAACGAATTTAGATAAACATATACATACAAATTGGTTTTGTATGTATCCGTGAATTGCGCATGTGCGGGGTAAAAGCTTGTTCGACATTAAATGCATAGTGGGCCATGCCGATTTCAACACCCTCTATTTACCGAGAATTAATCTCCGCCAGAAAGATCAATCACCCATTTCATCAAGGGTCACCATTGTTTCTTCAAAGAATGATCACAATCAACAATTGTAATTGTGCCCATTTAATGAATGTCGATATTAGCTATTCAATCACGCTTCAGGTGAATGAGAACACTGTATCCGATTCTATCTTATACTTGTTGTCTTTTTCAAAGTTTTTCACAAAGATAGAAATAATTCAATTTCAAGATAATAGTTAATCAGAGATGCTTTTTACTTTCTTTTGTGTTCCCCTCACTGCTGATCTAGATATCCGAAAATTGCCTCGTAAATCTTCAAATAGCTATTTTACCCTTTAGCCTTCGGTTTTGGATACCTGCCCAGCATTCCTCTTCTTGTCCGATACCTGCCTGCATTCCTTTACTCTCTCCTTTGATATCTTCTTCAGATATCTGAACTTTTTCAGTTCTTTGGTAGCTCCATTAGTCCAAGACTGTGTCTTAAGGCTAAGAATCTACTTTCTTGTAGTGGCTTAGAGAAGATATCTGCTAGTTGGTCTTCAGTACAATCTTGAGTATCTCTATATTACCTTTTTCAACGTGGTCTCTGATGAAGTGGTGTCTAACATCAATGTGCTTTGTTCTAGCATGAAACTTAGGATTCTGAGTTATGTCAATAGCACTCGTGTTGTCAAAGAAAATGGGAGTTTTCTCTTCATCGAGTCCATAGTCTCGAGTTGTTGTATCCACAATATTTGTGAAGCAAATCCCGCAAAGAATATATTCATCTGTGGTAGATGTGGCAATTGAGTTCGCTTTCGTCGAACCAAGATATCAATCTAGCACCAAGAAATTGACAAGTTCCCGAGGTGCTTTTTCTATCAAGCAATGATCCAAAGATAGTGGGCATCCGAATAGCCAACCAAACTCAATCCACTATCTTTTGGATACCACAATCCAACTTCTATAGTACCTTTACATACCTCAATATTTTCATGGAAATGTTGTAGGTGATTGCATCGATTTGTCTCAAATCTAGCACACACTCCAACTACATATTGAATATCGTGTCTACTTGCAAGGAGGTACAAGAGAGACCCAATCAATTTCCTATACTTGTGTTCTTCAACACCTTGTCGATTCAAGATAGGTCATTTTGGTTCCAATGCTCATAGTATCTTAGCATTCTTTTCGTAAGGCCTTAGATTGAACTTGTTGAGCATGTCTTTGCATACTTTGTTCGACTAATGAATATTCCATCATTGAGTTTCGACTTTGCTTCCCAGAAAGTAATTCAATTCTCTCATCATGCTCATCTCGAATTTACTTTTCATGAGTTCAGCAAAGTCTTCACAAAGTTGCTTGTCTTTAGATCCAAATATAATGTCATCAACATATACTTGAACTAAAAGTAGTTTCCCATCATTGTTCAATGTGAAGAGTGTTTTATCAACATCTCCTTTCTTGAAACCACTTGAGTAGGTATCCGCCAATGTATCACACCATGCTCGAGCTTGTTTCACCATACAGAGCTTTGAAGCTTATAGACCATCCTACTTTCTCGAGGAAACTTCAAAACCTGGTGGTTTCTCAACATAGACTTCTTCAAAGAAGTTCACCATTTAGGAATGCACTCTCGACATCCATCCGATAAATCAGAAGTCATTATGAGTCGCAAAGGCTAGAAAAGTCTTATTGCATCCAATATTGCAACCGTGCATAAGATTCATCAAAATCTAGTCCTTCATTGGGTGAATCCTCGGCAACCAACCTAGCTTTGTTTCGTTATTTCACCGACTCATTCATTTTGTTTCGAAAACCCACTTGTCCGACATGTATATTCCATCATCAAATGGAACCAGCTTTACTTTGTTTCTCTCAAATTGATCCAACTCTTCTGCATTGCGTAGATCCAATCTTGATCCTTTAATGCTTCTTCTATAGTCTTTTCGTTCAATGTTTGAGATGAACATCCATAGAGACAATGTGCTTTTTCAAAGAATTGCTCTTCTAGTTCTAACTCCTCGTCTATGGGATCAATCACATCCTTTGCAGGATGATTTCTTATCCATTTCATATCGGGTTTTGAACTAGTAGGATCAATATCATTTTGATTTGAATGTGAATCAATATGATCTTGATGAGATACTTCAGCAAGATCTAAGATATCCACACATGGAAAATGCCATGGATATCGACACTTTTCAAAGGTTAGAGATATCCGACTTATTTCAAAGAATCTCATTTTCAGACCTTCCATGATGAAGGTTCTCAAGAATCTATTCCATTTCTCGAGTTCTCATAGGAAATTCTTCATCATGTCTTAGAGTCATCCGTTGTTACTAAGCATAGGTTGCTTTTCATCGCCGACTCATCCTCTATTTGAATGATAGAATTGTTTCCTCTAAGGATCCTTTTCGTAATCTTTAATCATTAGTTCTTTGAACCTATCGAGAGATCATCATTTAAGAGTACTTTCTTGTTTCCTTCATAGAACACTACATGAACAGTATTCTTCGATCTTTTGCTCTTTTGTTGTAGATTCAGTAGCTTTGCTATTCGTGAGAATAACCAAGAAATACTCCTTCATCTGCCTTTGGTTGAAATGTTCTCAAGTATTCTTTTCCATTGTTGAAAACGAAACATCTGCAACCAAACACCCTTAGATGCTTGATACTTGGGGGTCTACCAATGAAAAGCTCATAAGGAGTTTTGTCATGATGTTTGTTAATCAGACATCTGTTATGAGTGTAGCATGCTGTGTTTACAGCTTCAACCCAATTTATTTCACTTATTTCAGTGTCAGCAAGCATTGTTCTTGCTGCTTCTTTCAGGGTCCTATTCTTTCTTTCAGCAACACCATTTTGTTGTGGTGTCCTTACAGAAGATAGTTGATGTTGTATACCTTTGCAGGTACAAAACTCTTTGATGTACTGGTTCACAAACTCAGTACCATGGTCTGTTCTGATTACAGATACCTTGTCATTTTTCATGACTTCGAGCTTATTCAGCAAGTTAGGTATCTCAACCCTTGCATCAGATTTGTGTTTGAGAAAGACAACCCAAGTAAATCTTGAGTAATCATCAACAACAACCAGACCATACTTCTTTCCTGCATAACTAGTATAGAGGATTCAAACAGATCCATATGTAACATTTGCAGTGGCCTTTCACTGGAATGTCTAGTTTTAGACTTGAAAGATGTTTTGGATTGTTTTCCCATTTGGCAAGCTGAGCATACACCTTCTTTTCTATATGCCATTTTGGGTAAACCAACCACCAACTCTTTCGCTAGCTTTTTGATCGTAGTTTTGAAATTCAAGTGACTCATTCTTTATGCCATAGCCAATTTTCTTCACTGGGCGATTGACTCACCATGAGACATTCTTCGATTGTATGGATGCCCAATTAGCAACATAAAGATTTCTACGCCTTGCAACCAAGATCGCTCGCTTGACTCATTGTCAATCACTTTACATAGTTTTGACTTGATTCGACAAAGGTACCTTTGTCAACTAGTCGACTCATGCTTAGGAGATTATATTTCAATCCCTTTACATGAAGTACTTCAGAGTTTGTAAGGGCTCCAAACTTCAAATTGCCAAAACCTATGGTCGGATTTTCATCTCCTCCAGTAAACATGATAATTGGTCCATCATTGCAATTTTTGTAGTCAATCAGATTTGCTTTGTCTCCTGTCATTTGCTTCCCACATCCACTATCAAAATGCCACTTTGAATTAGTCTTTAGAGTGTTCTACACAAAACAGGAAACAAGAGATTAGGTTCTCATACCAACAATGGAACCATCTGGACTAAAGAATCTTCCAGTAGGAATCCATTTTTGAATAAATTTCTTAGGAACATTCTTTTGTCTAACAGGAACATAAGGAGGAATCCTAGTTAAATGATTTGTATCATTGTTGTTAAGAACTATTTTCTTCCTTGGTCTGTTCCTTGGTGCTCCATTTGGTGCTTTCAGATACTCCGTTTTCGAGTCCTTCTCAACAAACTTAGCTTTCCTAGCGTATTTCTTCTAGCCTCGCATTCAGATTTTCAAAGGCTTGATTTATCTTCCACTTTAATTGTGAGCAATTTAGCTTTTAATCCATCGTTTCGCTCTTGTTTGTATTCACGAGCAAGTTGTTTCATGGCTTTATAGCCAATACTGCTTTCGAGCACCGGTGCTATCTCGAGAACTCTTCTCAGCCATTTGCTAGTCTCTCGATAATCTATTTTCTTTCCGTAAAACGTGACATAGGAGAATTTGTCACCTCGCAATTTTTCCTTTTGAGACATAGCACTGTGGTGATTACACTTTTCAAAGTTATGTTTCTTTTCGTAGACATTTCTACATTTTTCCTTTCGACTTGTTTTTTCCCACAAAGGCTTGGTCGCAATCGCTTTCCTTTGTCGATAATCTTAGCTTTCGACCGACATCAGATTGTTTGGGAATCACCTTGTCGAAAGAATCGATAAATGTTCGCCCTTCATTACTCTTATTCAGAGTGGTGGAACTATCTGTGTGTGTCCAAAATTAAGTCCTCTTTCTCAAGGATCTCTTAAATAAGATTGTACTTCAAAGAAGAGTGTCACTAGCTTGCATAAGATTGAAAAGATAGTTCTTCTTTTGAGTTCCTTATTCTCGTAAAGAAGATCTTCACATTTCTTTTGAAGATTGGCCATTGCTTCTTTATGTTACTTTTCGGTCTCAGATATCTGAGCCTTGAAAAATGCATTTTCAACATCCTTTTCTCAAATATCTTGATTAATTGAGAATTTTCCTTTTCAAGAGAATTCTTTTCTTCTTCAAAACTTTCGGCTCTAGCTCGGATCATTAGAAATTCTCTTCAGAGAGATCAAGTTCTCTTTTGAGTTTTTCCAGATCTTTGATTCCTCTTCATCACTTTCATAAGTATAACAGGAAGTATGTGTTACCTCATCAACCATTAGACAAGGTTCAATGTTGGAGATATCTGGAAAGATTTCTTCAGCCATTCCACACACTTCTTTCTTCTTTTGACCAAAGTCAATTACTTCATGAGAGACACCGCACATTTCTGGGGAAGGCAGTGTGGAATCATCTGAATCCTCATCCTCAGAATTAGATTCAATATCTAGAACATCCAGTTGGATTTGAATCTTTTCCTTTCTTCTGAGCATAGCTCTCAATTCTTTTGAAGATTCTTCCGCTTTCTTGACACCTCTTAGTTTGTCGAGTATGTGGCAATCCTTCTGAAATGACCAGGTTTCGACAAAACATATATCGCTTCCGATTTCGCTTCCTCAAGATTTGATGCTTTCTCGAGCCAACTTGTTCAAATGAAGCTTTGCATATTTTTGTACCGTGGTAGTTTGAGCCTAGATGCTTTTTCAAATTTTTCGCTTTTCTTCTCTCAATTTCTCGACCGATATTTTCCCATTTGCTTACAAAGAAGAGCATCCTCACCACTTCCTTGCCTTTCTTCTTTTCATAAGTTCCTCGAGTAACTAAAGTTTACATTCGCAACTTCTCGCTTGTTTGTTATCTTCGAGTTGTCTCATAGTCAACAAAGGCAAGATGAGAGAAAAGTTCTACAGAGTGATATCTCATTCCTCGTTAAAGTAGAAAATCTTTGTGTGTTCCCGCTATGATTTAGACTTCACAATAGTCTTAATCTTTTCTAACTGGGTATATCTATTACTTTCACCAAGTGCAACCATGTCACTCATAAGTGTTGTAAACCGGAAATCTAATTCTTCAAGAGTCTCTGTGGGACCTTGTTTAAAGTTTTGGAATTTGAGCTTCAAAACTTCGAACTTGTTTTCCTTTGTTTCAAAGGTCATGCATTTCTTCAATCACCGCTGTGCCACTTTCGCTGCTTTTGCACCCTACGCTTACATCAGGATGTTCTCTGGAGTAGAACGTATGATGATATTACGAGCCTGACCATCCAGTCGATTTCTCTTGGCATCTTCCGATGTCCAGAGCTCTCTGGGCTTTGTTTCGTAAATAACTTGACTGGTAGGTCTCCCATCGTCGACGATCTGTCGTGAAGACCCATCGCTTTGTTCTCTGCCTCTACCATTAGAAACCTCTATGACTTGCTTGAGTTGTTGAATGACTATCGGGCCATTCTTTATTACTTCGATCATTTCACACCGATGGCTTCTGTGTGGAGCATCATGTTGTTCTTCCATTTTCATAATTCTCCGCTTGGAAATTGGGGCGCCACTTAAAGACATCCCGCAGAAACACACTAAACAAACGAATCAAGTGTAGGTGAAAAGTGCTTAGTGAGCACTTATCCGATCTAGGTTCACCGCTGAAGGCTTGGGAACCTCCAGACCGATACCACTTGTCGTCTAGATAACGCAAAGTAAAAGACTAGAGGGGGGGTGAATAGTCTTTAAAACTTTTGTCGATAACACAGCTTCGTATATCCGTAGATATCTCGATACTTAATTTCGTAGAGCGGAAGACTTTTATGTGATAAGTGCACGTGTCAAAGAAGATGTGTGTAAGTACTTTGCAAGATAAGCAAAGCAAGTAATAAACCGCAAAGTAAATAACACAAGTCTTTTATAGTGGTCTCAAGGTATGAATCCTTCAACTAATCCACTTCGGCCTTTCTCGCACCTAGAATCCACTAAGATGTATAAATGAGTTAACCTTACAGATATCTTCTTAATTCCTAAATACACTAGTTCCCAACCAAGTGTTCCCCCGAGTTATTCCCCGCTTTCACACCAAGTACTTCAGACTCGTAAACCTTTTTTGAGCTATTCTTAGCTTCCCAAGCTAAATACTTCCCGTGCTCAAAGAACCTTGAGTTATTCCTTAGTTTCCCAAACTAAGTACTTCCTATACTCCACGCCTAATATGGTGTTGGTTTTAGGTTTGTTTGTCGTGAGCTTCTAAATAACTTATTCAGCTTATTCGTATAGCTCTATGAATCAAGTATACTTAATACACTTTTCAATGTATGGTATCTTGTTCTCATCGACCCAAGTTCATTGTAAGTGTTCCAGAGAATGAATCTTTATATGAAATCTTAGTTCAACTCCTTCACAAATTACAATGCTTGTTAAGGATCGTGACACTTAGACTTTTGTGCTACTTAGAATCAAGAGCTTTGGTCGCAACAAAAGCTCAAGGTAAGTAGTTTGATTGAGAGAGCTTGTGTGTGAGTATTCAATGTAAGTTCGTTGTTCGTGTGTGTTCTCAAGCGCCTATGTGATATTTATAGATGAATTTGAGTGCCGCTTGAATAGTATCCGTAGCTTAAATCAAATTCAAACTATTGATATCTCAATATAGTACTATTGCAGTTTGTCTTCTTCGGTTACCATTTTTGTTCAGACATTTCGTCATGCATTTAATGCAATCGTATTATATTTTGTCCTCAGAGTGCCAACTAACTATGCATGGTATCGTAGATCTTTATACAATCGTAGTTTTCAAACTTTGCATGTTCTTTTCTATCGATTATCACAACTCATACCATTTTCTCAAACAACTTTGTTATAAAATATTTCTTCGTAAACATAGTTTATATCCAAGGTATCTCGAGTGTAGATATCTCAGGCACTTTCCTCGCCCGTAAACCTTTTATTCTCGATATCTTTGTAACACTTGTGTTTCAAACACTTGTTTCTTCAAGATATCCGACATAGGTATCCGAAAACCTTTGTCTTCAAAGAATCTTGTGCGCCTTCAAATCTTCAAACTGCTGAACTTTTCCTCCGGAAGTCTTCTTCGGTCTTCCTTAGAAAATAAAATTACATTTCGAGACCTAACATCCTATACAAGATTTGCTAGACTATCATACTTAGTGAGTTTCCTCTTTTACAGTGTTCAAGTGAACCAAGAGTACTAACCACCTTTCTGAGCTAAGATAAGTCATTAGGTTGCTGATCAAAATATAAACAGATATTCCTAACACCATGTACACATTCTTTGGTCTGGAATGCGTGATCGTGAAAAGCATATTGTTTTCTCGACCAATAACACACAAACCCCGCTTCAGGCCTCGCATTTAGTATTGAAAATCTTCGTTATGAACAAGTCCGAAGTCCGGAATTCATCGACGTGGACTAATCACTTAAGTAACTCATATTATACGATGGGAATGTAAGTGTTCGCATTGAAGTTTTTGGGAATAGAAGTGTTTGAAGTGTTGGAAGTGTTGTAGATTTGAAGTGTTTGGGAATGGAATTGTTTAAGTGTTGGAAGTGTTGTGGATTTTAAATGTTCGGGAATGGAAGCGTTTCGGGAATGGAATGGAAGTGTTTGAAGTATGGAATGGATTTGAAGTATGGTGAAATGTATCCCATCTCCCTCTAATTATATAGAAGTGTTCGGGTCGAAGTTCGGGTAGAAGACGGGTTAGGGCCGGGATCGGGGGCCGGATGGGGGATCCGCCAATCGACACATGTCATGACCGATCGTCAACTGTTATAGTTGACCATAATCGTAAGACCCCTAAAAAAATAGTTAAATAGTTTATTACATAATGAAAATAAGTTAATTGATAAAAATTCTTAGACGCTATTTGAGTGTAAAATTCTAAATTTTTGAAGGCCAATTTGAATTTGCTTGGAGACGAGTAAATTATTTGACTTAAGTTGATTTTAGATTTTATAAATATTTATTTTACGGATCAATAAATCGAGACGAGTACTATGATTTAATCAGACGTGGAGAGTAAAGGCCGAGTCAGATAGTCCAAGTCAGCCTGTGATGAGCCCAACAAGCAAACCCTAAGTTAAAACCCTAATCTTCTTCTTCCTTTCTTTACACTTCCTTAGTCAGCCTCCAAATCCACCACCAAGCTCCGCCCGTTTATCCCTCCTCCACGCCACCGATCTTCCTTCTTCCTTCCGGCGTAATGAAATCGAGTAGTGTTGTGATTATCGAACGAGATTGGTGTGTATCGCGACATGGAAACAAGAGGACTAATTCGCATTGATGACCGATTCGTAGTTTTGGGATCATATCATCGATTTTAATTGAGGGATTGAAGGTTATTCGATTGCTATAACCTTGCCTTTGATTCGAGTCGATCGTCTGATTTAAAGTTTCGATTGTAGCAGGACTAGTTTGAGGTTTTTGAAAGTTAAAACCCTTGCTTGGGAATTTGAAGGATCTAGGGACCTCCTACGCAATTTGACAAATTTTAGCTTATTTCGCTTTTGCCTCACCAATTCAAATGCCTATTTTGCCCTCGACCTTTCACTTAAATTACGTAATCGCCATTGATCAATATATTAATATTCTACTGCTTACAAGCAAGGTGGTCTCCACCTCATTGGATTGGTTACAGTTTATTATGCAAGAGGTCAAAGTTTCAACCTTCCGGTGACATATTTTGTATCTTTTATTCCAAATTATTTTTCAATTCGCTTAAATCGTTTCACTTTTGTTACCCTATTTCCTCAATATCGACCTATAAATCAGTAGAGGCGAGATGGAGTTTGTGATCGGTTCTTCGATGAATCGTGGTTTAAGTTAACTTTTGAGATTCATGCAAGCTATTGGAGGATGTTACATTATGTAAGCTTGATCGATTCAGACGATTGAGGTAAGGGGGTTTCTTTGACACTTTTACTTATATTTTCCGTATTATCGTATATATATAGTTTTAATGTTTGACAAAGAACTTATGATTATTATATCATGTTATGGGACTTGATATAATATTCTATTCGAAAGGTTCAAGTATGTGAATTCAAAAGTATGTTTTATGATGCATGTGATGTGAAAATTATTTTTCCAGCATGGAGAAATGAAATATGTTTTAGCTCTCGCTTTGCTTTACGCTGCATCGACCTCTCATGAGGGTTTATTGGCATAGAAGTATACTTCCTACCGTTTTTGTTCCTTTCCTGGGAACCATCGTTATTGTTTCGCTTAGGAAACTCATCGCTTATGTTTCCTTCGGGAAACCCATCATCGTTATGTATGCCATCTTCCCTGCCACGGGATCTAATAGTGGCCTAGTGTAAAATCTGATTGAGCTAAACTACCATCTTACTGTTTTTTGAAAGTACTCCATGTTCTGATTTTGGATATGTGAATTGTTACCGTGTGTATATAAATATGTTTGTTTTACTACGCTGCTTGATCCGGTAGAAGTGTCATTGAGGCTCACCCTTACACCCCCCTTTCAAATGTTTAGTGAAGTGACACTGGTTGATGGTACAGTAGAGTTACACCCGGTAGACGGATGATGGATTTGTGAAGATTGTTTAGTAGTTGTAGCGTACTCTGATATTTGTATTGTATACGATGATTTGTACTGTTGGGATTGTTGATATGAATTGAGGACTTGTAATTATTGTTGTTTATGGGATTTTAGATGCTCTGATTGTACAATTCTGAGATATTGATGTACTTGAGGGTTTAAAGTAGGCTTCATCTTGGCATGAGCCCATCTCACGATAGACGGCCGGTCGCGCCAAAGTATTTTGATATGAAGACGTTCGTCGCGTATGAGGCTTTAATAAAATTTAAGGTCGATGAAATCTCACATTCGGGGACACCACGAAGAGCCGATGTAACCTGGAGACGAGGCGATGCTCATCCGTTCAACATCAACAAATTTTACCTTGATCGAATAAACTTCTCGACACCTTACCAAACTACTTTTCCGAAGGACCAAAAACTAAAACGCCTTGGTATTGTCCATGAAGTTCCTTTCATTTTTATTGCTCTATACTTTTCTTGCTCTATACTCAAATACAAAGAAGAACATGAGGACCGTAATCCGGGAGTTTCTAACCAAATTAACATTACTAAGAAAATCAACACAACCGAGCAAGCAAGTAAATCACCTATGAGCAAGTTAGTTCTTGTTTATACTTAAAGTAACATAAGTAAGAAGAAACTAATAGTCTAGTTGACTAAGTGAATCTTGTTGACTAAGTCAATATAAGACCTACAATAGTCATCTTCTTCCTCATTCACTCTCTCATTCTCCAACACTTCAAACCTCCATTGATAAACCTCCATAGCCAAACCTCTTTAAGCTTCAAATCCCCACTTATCCTCCACCATTTCTCACATGCAAATACATATTCCTTATCCTCTCAACTTGAGAAAGCTAATAACACAATTCAATTTATGATCAAAGCACAATCAAAGAAGTTAGAAGGTAATAAATTCCACTCACGCTTCTTCCTTTCAATTTTATTCCACAATCTCAATTGTCTTCCACACTAACACATCTTAGTCCATTCCAAACTTGCTAGGAACTCAATTTGTCAAGCAAATTTCGAAGTGGAGAAGAAATTGATCCAAAACTCTAAGAAGAAAAGTGTTAAGGTGGGTTAAAAATGTTCTTCTAAAACTAGTTTTTAATCTTAATGCATGCACATGTTTTTGAGAAAATTTTGATGATTATTCTCTTCAAACCTGACATAATTGAGTAATATGGCATCAAAATTTATTTGGTAACTCATCTAATGGATCGCACGTTGATTTTGAAGTAGAATAAGCTCAAATCTTGAAAATCCCCAAATCCCGTAAGCAATCTGCCCTGTTTTTGTAAAATGCAAAATAAATAGTTTCATTATTTTGTTGTAGTTGCGAATTTAACTAGACATGTACAACATTATCTTTCATCTCTGAGATTTGGAATGAGGTTAAAATGGATTTTCATAAATTAACTAATAATTGCGAAAGATTCAACATTTACAATGTTGACAGAACAGAGCACTGTTAGTAAAACCCCAATATTGCTTCTTGAAAATGATCAAATTGTCGTTAATCTCTGATAAATGAAAGATCGATGAGATGTTGAGATTTTCCAGTAAGAATTATGATATTTGAAATTGTATAAAATATTTTGTGAATATTGTTCCATCATTGCTCACTGCATGAGCAGTCTAGGTAGAAAATTCCTAGTATATAAAGATATTTTAGACTCAAAAGTATGTTTTGAATAGAAAACACAGTGATCTAGAATATAAAAATTAGAAACACCGTAATTCGTAATGTTAGACATCAAATATATTTTACAATGAAGGACTATCAAACCGCTGTAATCGGATTTTACAAACCTAACTTAAATTCGGAGTTCATCATACTAATAACTTCATGGACTTAACTAAACATTTATAGCTGAATTGAAACGAGTAAATGAAGTATTTTGGAAGCGATTTGACCCTAGGGGTTAAACTTCCCCAAATGGATAATGAAATTATACGAGGAGGCAATTTGGATTGTCACACCTCTATGAAAGTATTTCCACCAAATTTAATCGCTGTCAATAAAAGGGAAGTGTTACTAATAAAACGATGATTTTAATAATAACCGAGGGTGGCAACCTCGTTAACAAGAGTACAAACGATGGTGGCAACCTCGCGTAAAAAGAGATCCAAACGAGGGTGGCAACCTCGAGTAAAAAGAGATCCAAACGAGGGTGGCAACCTCGAGTAAAAAGATCCAAACGAGGGTGGCAACCTCGAGTAAAAAGAGTCCGTTGAACTTTAGGACGGTGTAAGTGCCATGCTAAACGGCTACATCGCGGTGGGAGCCACCTCTCGAGTTCGAGGGGCCACCTCTAGAGGACTGCTCCTACATAATTAAGCCACCATCGACAAATAAGTGTCATGGAACGGCGTTACATCGCATATCGCTGGGAGCCACCGAGTCCGTAGGCCACCTCAGAGGAATGATCCATTCCAAATCGGCATAAGTGCCATGGAATGAACGGCTACATCGTGTTGGTCCAGATAACGCAAAGTAAAAACTAGGGGTGAATAGTCTTTAAAACTTTTGTCGATAAACAGCTTTAAACTGGGGTTTCGATACTTAAATTCAGAGCGGAAGACTTTAAGATAGGTAAGTGTAAACAATAAGTATGTGTGTGCTTTTGAAATGTAAATACAGAAAGGTAAATGACACAAAAGTATAGGTATCTGAGGTGGCGAATCCTCCAACTAATCCACGGTCTTTCCGAGACCTAGAATTCACTAGAATGTATAATTGAGTTCACCTTACAATAATCCTATTCTAAGATTCCTAAACAAATGGTTCCCAACCAAATGTTCCCCGAGTTATTCCTCACTCCTAGAGCTAAGTACTTTCTCTACTCAGATAACCTCGAGTTATTCCTCGATTTCCCAAATCAAGTACTTCCTCTACTCGACGCCTTGATGGTGCTGGTTATAAGGTTTTGTTAGGAATATCTGTTAGTATCTTTGATCATTCATCACATGTTCCTATCTTAGCCAGAAAGGTTATTAAGTACTCTTAGTTCACTTGAACATTGTAAAAGAGGAAATCACTGAGTATAATTAGTATGGTAAATCTTGTATTAGGATTATAGGTCTCTGAGTGTAATTTTTATATCAAGAAGACCATGAAGATCAATCCTAAGCAATGGAGCTTTTCTGAAGATTACAAGACCGGAGATTGCACAAGATTTATGAAGACACCAAGGTTTAGTCTCACTCGTAAAGACTGTCCTTAATCCTTTCTTAAGTACATTTAGTTACTTTGAAACATAACTCGAACATATGACATCATGAGTATGGAGCATGCAAGCCATCGTAAAGGCTAATGTATCCGCTGAAGACTACAGACAAGAAATAGTACATATGCATTAATCAGACGCGTAAAAGCCGCTAATGCACATTCCTCTCTGATATATGAGACAAGTACTTCTGAGTACTCTTTTCAAGATAAGTATAGACTGAATTTGATTTGTTTCTAACGTATAACATCCCAACGACTCTCTAATTCATCTATAAATATCACACACTTAGATGCTGAGAAATACATCAAGAACGATCTAACTTGCAAACTTACAATCTAGCAAAGTATTCTCTCAAGCACTCTACTACCCTTTCTCGAAAGCTTTTTGCTTGAATAATCACTAGTAGTTCTAAGTTGTCCTCAACCTTAACAAGAGATTGTTATTCGTGAAAGAGTTGAACTGCCGATAACCTTTCAAGCTCATTCTCCGTAATCGGACATCAATTACTGGGTCAAGAAGAGCAGATTGCCACACATCGAACAAGTGTATTAAGTCTTGTTCTATTAGCCTCTCAAAACATAATCAAAAGTTATACGAGAAGTTTATCCGACAAACCTTATAACCAACACCATCAAGGCGTGGAGTAGAGGAAGTACTTGATTTGGGAAATCGTGGAATAACTTCAAGGTTATCTCGAGTAGAGGAAGTACTTTGCTCTAGGAGTCGGGAATAACTCAGGGGAACATTCGTGGGAACCAATTTTTAAGAATCTTAGAATAGGATTTTGTAAGGTGAACTCAATTATCTGTTATAGTGAATTATAGGTCTCGTAAAGACCAAGTGGATTAGTTGGAGGATTACGCCACCTGTGATACCACTATACTTGCCGTGTTATTTACCTTTCTCAGATTTATCTTCAAAGAAAGCACACACACTTACTTATTGTTTCTCGCACTTACCTATCTTAAAGTCTTCCGCCTCGATTTTAAGTATCGAAACCCCTGTGTTTCGAGAACTGGTTTAACGACAAAGTTTAAAAGACTATTCACCCCCCCTTTTTACTTTGCCGTTATCCTGACCAACAAGTGGTATCGAGCGGAGGTTCCCAAGCCTTCAGATCAACCTAGATCCCCAGATAGGTGACGAAACTTTGTCCCTTTCTGAGGACTATACAATTTGTGTGTTAAGTGTGTTGGTATGTCTCTGAGCGATGCACCCGTTCTAAAGCCAGAAAACTACAAGAAATGGAAGAACAACATGATGCTCCATCCGAGGCAATTAGTGATGAGATGATCTGTCAACAATGAAGGGCCTATCAAAATCGCATAACTTATAAGTCACCGAGGTTTCGATGGAAGAAAAGCCTCGCATAAGGAAGATGGAAGCGAGGACACGGTCGCTAGTGATAGTGGTCATGTTGCTCGTGGAAGCATTATGTATGAAGACAAGCCAAGAGAGCTCGACATCCAAGATGACAAGAGACACAGATTGATGGTCAAGCTCGTAATATAATCATCGACGACACTGAGCACATACAAGGTAAACTGTGGTGCTAAACGACGAGTCAGCTCGCAATTGATTGAAGAAATCAGTGAATCGAGAAAACCAAAGAAATAAGTTCAAGTTCTTAAATTGAAATTTCAAAACTTCAAGAAAGGTCCCACCGAAATTCGAAGAACTTGATTTCGTGTTTACTACTCTTATGAGTGATATGGCTGCACTTGGTGAAAGCAATGATACTCCCAAATAAAAGATTAAGACTATTGTCAGAAGTCTCAATCACAACTGGGAGCACACTAAATTCTTTTATTTCAACCAAGGAATGCCAAATATTACTCCAGTAGAGCTCTTCTCTCATCTTGCTACTATAGATTATGAGACAACTCAGAGAGAACAAACAGCTGAGAAGTTGCAAAGTGTTGCTCTAGTCTCAAGGTACTTCTGAAAAGAAAGATACCAAAGACGATTCAAGAAAATGCTCTGGCAAGAAGACATATGAATAAATTTGTGAATCAAGAGATTGAGAGAAGAAAAGATAAAGAAAAGTCGAAAAAACATCTCGCCCAAACTATCATCAAGATAAGAACATTCAACTAAACAACTCTCTGAAGACCCCCATTCAGAAAGGTGTTAGTACTGAATCAGCAGAGATAGGAAATGATATATGCTTCTATTGTCAAAAGCCTGGTCACTTCAAGAGAGATTGCCCAGCTTTAAACAAGCTCAAGACAGGTGACAAGAAGGATGTAAGAAATTACAAAAGAAATCAAAGGGCCTTACTGACTGAAGAAAGGAAGAAGATTCAAATCCAACTTGATGCTCTAGATATTGAGACAGATTCTGAAGATGGAGATTCAGATAACTCAAACCTACCATCACCAGAATTGTGTGGAATCACCCACAACGAATCGACTTCGCCTTAAGAAGAATGAAATGTGGAGTTGTCGAGATTGTCGGTCCGACATCTCCAACATTGAAATGTGTCTTATGGCTAATGAGGTAACTAACATTTCACAATTTCGCACTATGAGAGTGATGATGGAATTGAGGATCCGGAGTTAATCAGAGTGAATTGATCGTTATGAGAAAGAATTATCGAAGCACACCAAAACCGTAATTTAGGGGAAAGCAAAGAAACTCTTGAAAAGAGGTTTCGAGCTAACCAGGTATCTTAGAACAAGAGCCGAAATAGCCCTTCCGAAAAGTCGATATCCGAAAATGAAAATTTTCACAAACTAGCCTCGATGAACTTAATAAGAAAATGATGAAGTCGCTTTCCGAGAATGAGGAACTCAAAAGAAAGAGCTATCCTTCCAATCTTATGCAAAGGCTAGTGACACTCTCACCGAGGTTCAATCATATCCGAGAGATCCTCCGAGAAAGGTGGACTTGGACTTGATGAACAATCAAGCAATTCGCCCTCCTCAAGAAGGGTGATGATAGGTCGACCTTTGTAAAAAGTCAAGAATGGTTCTTCAACCACCTATAGCATTGGTCCGAAAGCTAGGTAGTTGACAAAGGAAAAGGAGTAGCAACTCACCTTTGAAAGAACAACAAGTTCACAAGAAATATGTGGATAAGGTTTCAAAAGAAACACAACCCTCGACATGCAACCATCCACAAGTTATATTACTAAGAAGGGAAGAATTGTCGAATAGGAAAATTCTCAACTATACCATTTTATGAAAATAAAGATGGTGCAGAAACTAGTAAGGCTTCAAGACCGCATTCGTAAAGCCAAAGCTGTCAAATGGCATCACTATCGTATATTGGAAAAGTCCTTTACAACAATATAAGGAAGGACAAGAACAATGGCGCAAGGTCGATATTGCACGAGTAATAAATGTATGGAAGAAATCTCAAACCACCGAAAAACTGAATGCTAAAGCTAGAAGGAACTCGCCGTAAAGGCTAAGTTTGTCAAAAGCAACCCCGTAAACCTGTGATCCGTAAAGCACCAAAGGAACACCTAGAAACACCCCAAGAAGGAAGATTGAGATCAAAATTACTAATTTCATCAGATCTCCTTCGATCAAGTTAGACAAAACAAACTCCCAAGAAATTCACTAAAATGTGGATTCCTACCGAAGAATGTTTAGTCTAAATGGTTCTATCTCAAGCAAGAACCTAACTCCTGCTTCTGTTTGCGTAACGCCTCGACTAAGGCTCAATGGCTACTTGATAGTGGATGCGAAAGCACATGACAGAGACAGAGCAACCGTCAACTACAAAGCTTGCAACACCGACCGTACATCGACGGTTGAGGGGAATTAAATCCTCTCCGGGATTCGCAACGCCAAATTAGGATCTTTAACAATCATATATTACATGTTAAGGGTTTGAAATACAATCTATTTAGCATGAGCCGCTTATGCATAAGGATTCATCGTGAAATTCAAAGCAAAGTTTTGCAAACTTATTGACAATGAGTCAAAGGCATACCTTGGTTGCTCGGAAAGGTTGTCTTTATGTTGCCGATTGGCATCCGCCACAATCAAGAATGTCTCATGGTGAGTCAATCTGTCACACGTAAGAGCACCGTTATGGCATAAAAGAATGAGTCACTTGAACTTCAAAACTCGAACAAACTTGCCAAGAAAGAGTTAGTGGTCGCCTTCCCAAAACATCTTTCATAAAGGATGGCATCTGCGCTCGCCGATGGGGAAACAATCTAAGATCTCTTTCAAGTCCAAAATCGACACTCTAGTGTTAGACCAACGCAACTATTACACATGGATCTTTTGAATCATCTGAATTAGTTATGCAGAAAGAAGTATGGTCTGTTGTAGATGACTTCAAGATTCACTGGGTTGTCTTTTCCGCACCTAACTGATGCTAGGGTGGAGATACCAAATGCTAAATAAGCTTGAAGTCATGAAAATGACAAGGTATTTGCAATCGTAATGCACTATGGTAATCAATTTGTCAACCAAAGACATAAAGGAGTTTTGTACCAAAGAAAGGTATACAACATCAACTTTCCTCTCAGAAGAACACCACAACAAAATGGTGTTGCGTAAAGGAAAAATAGAACCTTAAAGAAGCAAAGAAGGACAATGTCAATGACATCGAAATAAGTGAAGTTTATTGGGTTGAAGTCAGAAACACAAAGATGCTACACTCGTAATGTATGTTTGATAAACAAACACCATGACAAGACCCTTATGAGCTCTTGGTTGGTAGACCTCTAATATTAAACATCCGAAAGTGTTCGTTGTAGATGTTTTATTCTCAACAATGGAAAAGAGTATCTAAGAACATTTCAACCAAAGGCAGATGAAGGAGTGTTTCTTGGTTATTCTATGAATAGAAGAGCTTACAGAGTTTACAACAAAAGAACAAAGAAGATTGAAGAATCGCCCATGTCAGATTCTATGAAGAAAGCAAGAAATCACCCCGTCGATGAACTCTCGAAGGTTCAAGGAACTAATGTTAAAGGATTCAGAAGAAGAACCCTCAGAAAGGAAAAACATCATTATGGAAAGAGAGGATGACTCTGACGAAGAAAAGCATGAAATGCCTAGTAACAACCAGATGATTCTCAGACATGATGAAGAATTTCCTATGAGATTTCAAGAAATAGAAACTGAAGATGTTCATCAGAGAGCTAATTCTGGAAATGACCTCTCCGATGTGCATGTCCTGTAAAGCCCTCACACTGAGCAAGTGTCAGACATTCAACGCCCTTCTGTGGTACAAAATGTCATAGATACTGAAGAAGTATCAAGTCATAATCATAGTGATTCACATTCAGATCACATAGATGTTGACCCTACTAGCCCCAAACCCATGATGAGATGGATCAAGAATCATCCTGCAAAGGATGTGATTGGACCAATCAATCAAGGTGTTAGGACTAGGAGAGCAATAGCCAAAAATGCTAATTCTCTCTTTGGATGTTTCATCTCAAACATTGAACCTAAAACTATTGAAGAAGCATTAAGAGACCAAGACTGGATCTCTGCAATGCAAGAAGAGTCGATCATTGAAAGAAACAAAGTCCGAAACTAGTTCCATTTGTAGAAGGAATATCTGTGATTGGAACCATGTGGGTTTTCAGAAACAAGATGAATGAATCTGGAGAAATAACCAGAAACAAAGCAAGGTTGGTTGCCAAGGGATTCACCTAGACTGAAGGCTTAGATTTTGATGAGTCATATGCACCAGTTGCCAGATTGGATGCGATAAGACTCTTTCTGACCTTTGCAGCTCATAAAGACTTTAAAGTTTATCAGATGGATGTCAAAAGTACATTCTTGAATGGTGAACTTGCTGAGGAAGTCTATGTTGAACAACCGCCTGGTTTTGAAGTTTCCTCAGAAAGTAGAATGGTCTACAAGCTACAGAAAGCTCTATATGGACTGAAACAGGCTCCAAGAGCATGGTATGACACTTTGGCCAAATACCTTCTGGAAAGTGGTTTCAAGAAAGGTGAAGTTGATAAAACTTTATTTACCTCAAATCTTGATGGGAAACTGCTCTTAGTTCAAGTATATGTTGATGACATCATATTTGGATCTAAGGACAAGCAACTTTGTGATGACATTGCAAATCTCATGAAAAGTAAGTTCGAGATGAGCATGATGGGAGAATTGAACTATTTCCTAGGATTTCAAGTCAAGCAACTCAATGATGGAATATTCATTAGTCAGACAAAGTATGCAAAAGACATGCTCACAAAGTTCAATCTTAAGCCTTCTGAAAAGAATGCTAAGATACCTATGAGCATAGGAACGAAGATGACCTATACTGAATCAGATAAAAGTGTTGATGAACACAAGTATAGGAAATTGATAGGTTCACTACTTTACCTTACTGCAAGCAGACCTGATATCCAATATGCAGTTGGTGTGTGTGTGCTAGATTTCAAACAAATCCGATGCAATCACACTACAACATTGCTATGAAAATATTAAGGTATGTGAAAGGTATAGTAGATGTAGGTTTGTGGTACCCTAAAGAAAGTGAATTGAGTTTGGCTGGTTACTCAGATGCTGATTATGCTGGATCAATGCTTGATAGGAAGAGTACCTCAGGAACTTGTCAATTTCTGGGAGCTAGACTTATCTCATGGTTTAGCAAGAAACAAAACTCAATTGCAACTTCTACCACAGAGGCTGAATATATTGTCAGTTGTTGTCAGGCAACACAAATTCTGTGGATTCAACAACAACTCAGAGATTATGGACTCAATGAAGAGAAAACTCCCATTTTCTGTGATAACACAAGTGCTATTGCAATCACACAGAACCCCAAGTTCCATGCCAGAACAAAGCACATTGATGTTAGACACCACTTCATCATGCATCATGTTGAAAAAGGCAATATAGAGATACTCAAGATTGGCAGAGAAGACCAACTTGCAGATATCTTCACCAAGCCCCTACAGGAAAGCCGGTTCTTGACCTTAAGACATAATCTTGGGTTAATGGAGTTGCCTAAGGACTGAAAAATGTCCTGAATCTCTAAAGTCTGAGTATGCAAGGTAGAAAAGAAGTAGGCCTCTGAGAACATGCTCTCAGAAAGCCAAGTTGTTAATAAGTGATGCAAAGGTTTCTGAGTAGCAACACTCAGAAAGGCAAAACATTTCTGGAACGGGTATCCAGAAAGGCAAAGGTTGGTACACACTCAATGAGTAAATAAGACTAGAACTTACTTACTAAGAGTGGGTCAAATACTTTCAAACAACTGAAGTTTCTGATTCTTGAATTCAGGAAACTATTTAGTCATAAAGAGAAAAGACACATAATGCCCGAAAAAGTATAAGTTCTGGGAGTCAAACATGTCCAATGTCTTGTATTTTTGCCATTTTTATGATAAATAATATAAAGATAAGGACTTGACACTTTAATGATAAGCTCAAACGATTAAGTGTTCCTACTCTTTACTAAGTGACACAATGAATGTAGCATATTAAAAATCCATCAAGTCGGCACAATACCATTTGTTGATTGATATCATTACAAGATATTCAATATAAATCCTTGATGTATAAACGTTTGATCTCAACGGATGAGATTAAAACAAAGCAAGTAATGTCTGTTGAGAAATGCAGACATGGCCCACTAAGCATTTAATGAAGTACAAAGGTCGCATTTACGACTATGCGTATACAAAGACACGATTCATATTCAGCTATATGTATGTTGTATCTATGTACGCTTTGTCGCTATATATATAGGAATTGGGCAAAAGACAAACACTTTACCAAATCCAAAATTTCATACTAGATCAAAATAGCAAAATCTCTCAAGATTTCGCAAAACTTCTTCCTGAACTCAACTTCTTGTGCTTAGTCTTCTGAAAAGATAGACTAATCTCGATTATTCTTGCAAAACTCATCTGTAAACACTCACTCAAAGACTCTATATAAGAGATGGCACCAAAGAAGATGACCACCAAGAACCCTAAGGCAGCATCATCTGCTCCTACTGAAAAGCAAGGAGGAAAAGAACTCAAGGTGTTGAATAAACGACTTCTAGGAGAGTTTACCCCTTCTGACTGGAATCCAAGTCACAAGATGAATTGGGGAGCTTTTCTTGTGAAGAAATATGTTTCTGCAGTCATTTCTTCAAAAGCAGATAGAAAACTGATATTAGGAATGTTGAAAAGTTCCCATATCTACAAGTTTCTGTGTGCTGCACCCAGTGGACTTTCCACACTGGATGCGTTGGAGTTCTACAACAACTCCAAAATCTTCACAAAAGTTTTGAATGATGTAGAAGAGAAGTACATGCAGACTGAAGTTCAAGGACAAGAAATTGTCCTAGACTGCAAGACTTTCTGCAACTTATTCCGATTGAAAAATCGAGGAACAATCGACGACATCAACATCAGGGATGCCTCCATGATTCAAAGTGTTAAGGAGCTATTTGAGGCAATCTAGATTGAAAATGCAAAGGGTTGCCCAGCAAACTTTGTTCTGAAAGCCATCAGAACCAGTCATCTCCAGAAACACTGGAGTACTTTGGCTCTCATTCTGGTCCGTTGCTTTGATGGCAACAGAGGTGGAGTAGACCAGATAAGCATGGAGAGATGGATGATGATGCATCTTCTGAATAAGAAGCGTGAAGGGCAGGAAACCCACTTTAATTGGGGGAAGTGTTGGGGGTTTAACTCCACAATCACTTAGATTTATTTAACTCTTCCAAATGGTGCCAAGATAAGAGGCTCCTTGCTAGGCGAGGATCGAAGCGTAAGAACCAGCTACCAACTACTCCGGTAAGGACCTGCACACTTGAGTGGGATTAGTGCCCGTTGCTAAGTGTCAAACCGATGAGACTTTACCGAGAGTGACCGAGGATCGACTCAGATAGTGCTCGTGATGTGACTAGCGAGAAGACTTGTTCAAGTGACTTACTTGAAGTTCCTCGCTATCGATATGTGCCTTATTTATAGGCAACCATTGAGATGGGAGGCCTTGCTAGGATTGCGCCATGTGTACGGCTAGGATTGAACCACCAATGCTAAGATGAGGCCCATAGCCCAATAATGAAGCTTTAGCCCATGCCATTTTGGGATTTAGGGGTAATTTGGTCATTATTGGGAGAGTTCTTGGGGATGTGACAGAGTCTGCCGAGATCTCGTGTTCGAGGGGGGTCCGGATGTCCGATCCGGACAAGACTGGTTGTCACCGAGAAAGTTCTCCGTTTTCCAACTCTTCCGACTGGAGCTCATGGGTTCGGACATCTCACTCTTTGGTGCCCACTTGCTTGGTAGTCTATGAGATAGTCGTCGGATCGAGTTAACATCCGTATCGGAGTATTTGGGTCGGAGAGGGTGCTGACTTAGCACTATGCTCCTTTCCTAGGGAGGCTCGGACCATGGTGGGTCAGACCTATGGTTCCGGGTCGGGCCTTGCAGGTCCTAATCCTTTGTCCCTTTCTTTCAGGGTGGGTCGGACCATAGATGGTCCGCCGGATCGACCATCGCTCGGACCTAAGTTCCTCGGATCCATCGACGACTTGGGATGCCTTAGGATTCGCCTCCTAGGTCCTTTATGACGGATTGACATATTTCCAGATCAACATATGTCCCCTAGTTTCCAAGTATCTTAGTAGAAGATAGTGGTGGAACCATTGGTTTGGGGAAGCTATTTTGAGGAAAGAACTGCTCTTCACCCAACTGCTTCGATCTCGTTGAAAAAGATGTACTCAGATTGTGTGGCCATTGACTTAGTCTCTCCTTTTTTTCGCTTTTTCTAAAACATCGCTACATCCGAGGGAGTAGGTCCAAGGGCAACGAAGTGAAGAAAAGGAAAAAGGGTATTTGTAATGGAGACTAAGTTTAGGCTCAACATCGGTAGTGTAATTTTGATGAGCTACGGTATGGATCAGGTGTGTGTCCCGTCCAACCAGTGCCTGGTTGCGGGAAGGTCCAAGGGTAATTGCTCGAGTATACGAGGTTCCTTGTGGACAAAGTATATGGGACTTGGAAAGCCGTTAGTGTCCAAAAGATGATATCTGAACTCTCGTGTTGTCGACGCCCGAGAGAGGGAGAGTTGTTGTATTCATCTATCCAAGAGGTAAATTTATTGTACCCATTCGTCATTTCACTTGGTATAATTGTACTATACCGCTGGATGGTTCTTGATCGACGGTGGAGATTAAATCCAAAAATCGCGACGGTTGGAGTTCTCGATATGGCCTCTATAAATAGAGGGGGCCGATTCATTTCTCATCGCTTAGAGAGAGAATTTTGCATTCCGAGTACATCCAAGCAACTACCAAAGAATCCAAGCGAGCAAGGAGCGGTTCAAGCGTGATCTTGTGCAGAGTCAAGTCACTTTTTCCAATCATCCGAGTCCAAGTAAGTTTACTTGTCTCGCCTTATGATTAAATCATCTCTGTTGTCTTTCATCTTCAAGTTACTCGGATGTATGCTTATGATGTGTAGTATAGTTGATAACCAATACGCATTGATATTGACTAACACAATAAGTGTAGTAATCGATTCAACTAATCGTGCTTAGTAAGTCGCTAGTTTTGGCTTTAAGTTGGCCAATTTAATATACATAAACGACCTCTCGGACTGCCATCTTAGAGCTTACGATATTGCTTTCTCCTTTCCCTAGGATGTCCGAGAGTGATAGCCAAACCGATCCGAGGTCGAGGGATATGACTCGAGGCGACATCCTTAACTGATAGCTCAGAGGAGATTGAGATCATGGATGATGACGTTCTGGAGGTGGAACAAGAGCCCCATCCGAGTCGGGAAGAGCCCGAGGTAAATTCTTTACTTCGGTTAGTTGTTCCGGATTCTGGTCCTCCGAGGCGTCCGGATTACTCGCGAAAGTGTCGATGTGCGTGTTATCAGAAGCGGCTCAAGAGACAAGCTCATGAGTTATAGGAACTCATCGCCTGGTCGAGCTAGTCAGAATCCGAACTTCCTAGAGATCCAGATTTTAATTCGCACCCTAGGTTATAACTTTAGGAGTAATCCTAATCGAGTCCCGTTGCTCCGGATCCGCAGCGCCAACTATCGAGGAAGTGCATGATACTGGAAGCACCTCCCAACTTGAGCATCTTCAAGAGGGTGAGGAGGATCGTGTGCAAGTTGTCATACTTATCCGGATCACAGATAGCTTAGCGTCCTCATCCAGAGAAGATGAGGCAGAGGAAGATGTGCGGGGCCAAGATTCTGGTTCCGAAGAGGAAGAAGGTGCGGAGGCTTTCGCTAATGTGCTCCGTGTAGAAACTGCTAGACAAGCAGGGCCGAGTCGGCGGGTGGCTGAGGAAGAGCGTCCGGAGAGACTGAGGAAGGGTGAGGACGTTTTCCAAGTGAAGTTCCCTCGGTCTAGAGATCAGGTCACTCACCCCGATCCGGAGGGCGAGTTAAATGAAGATGGTATCATTTACTTGTGCCTCAACCATCCGAGCCGAAGTGGATGAGCTCCGAGAAGATATGAGATCCCCGAGTGTGTGGAGATTCTCATCCCGACGAATCTCATGCTTTTTACAATCCGCCTCCTGCCACATGTCGGTCTATGAGATAAGTCTTCATTGGGTGGCGGCTACCAGACGTCTGAAGTTTGTGGAGATTTTGAACAGCATGGGTTTGAGTCCGCATCAGATCATCCCCAACTCCCTCGGAAACTTGATGTGCTTCGGAGTGCTATGTAAATATAAAGGCATTCCGCTTAACTTCGATAATTTCCGTAAATTGTTCAATATTAGTGTTAGTAGTAAGAACACTTGGTTCTATACATTCGTATGTCGCCAGGCATACACATTTTTCGTTGATCCCTTGTCCTCGTTGGGAATCCAATGGTTCAAGAGGTACATTTTTGTCCGTCCGGCTCTGAAGCCCGGGCAATCCGAGGCGGAGAGGCCCACGTGGCATTTTGAGAAGAAGTTCTTCCGGGGTAATTTGCCAGATTGGAAGTCACCGGCTCGGAACATCCCCTTGTGGATGCAAGCGTTCCATCGTAGTCAGGAGCCAGAGAAGTACTTCTTCCGAGGTTTGATATGTTAGCCTCTGCCTTTCTTGGCCGGCTTGTCCGAGCCAAGTTTTTGTGGCGACATGGAGGATTTGAGTAAGTGGTTTCTCTCTACCTCTGATTGGTTGTCCGGGTCGGTTATCTGTTTGTCGACTATATGATTATCAATTGTAGATTCTTTTGTATCTTGCAACTCATTGTGATTCGGATGTGCAGCTTTTTGGTTCGAGTATAATGGCGTCGACTATGCGGAGCCAAGGCCACAGAACGCCGCAGCGGAAGGAGTCGCGAGGGTTCTCGGACCCAGATTATCAAGACGCCCACCGACTCCCGGCGAACGAGCCAAGGAATGTCGCTGTTCCGAAGGAGGAGTCTCGAGAGTCATGGGCGAAGAGGCCCAAACCATCCCTACCTGCATAAGGGAAGGTGGTCGCAACTAAGGGCTCGAAGAGCCTCCGAGATCCGTGTCGCGAGATCCTCCCGCAAGCGGATCGAGCGCTGCAGCTCCAAAAAAGTGCTCTTCCGAAGGTCCGAATCCTCCCGCCAAGAAGGGCAAGGGAAAGGTGGGTGAGGCCCCGGAGCTGGAGCCGGATGCTGAAGTGGCTCGGTTGGTTGCTGCTTCGGAGCTAGAGCGAATTATGGAGTTAACTTCCGCTCAGCGCAAAGTGAGTTTTAAGCTTTCCGTTGGTTTCGCATCTTTCTGTGATTCGGAGGTGTCTAACGCTTCTGATATTCCATTTTTGTTTTCAGCTTGCTACTGCTGTTGAAGCATGCTCCTTGGTGGTCGCCGAGGGCTACCTCGAAGAAGATCTAGCCAAGCCGAGGGTCCCGGGTGATTGAAGTTGCCTCGGCACAAAGACCCTGAGCGCTCAAGAAGGCCGAAGTTATAAACAAGAGGCCGAGTCGAGACGCCAAGATGAAAAGTGCCATTCGATCTTTGGAGGCTGATTTGAAAGTGCACCAAGATAGTTGGGACGATTTCGTGGTCGTTTCTGACTTTCAAGGATAAGATGTCGAAGAGCTGGGAGTCCGGACAAGGCGCCCAAGATTTCTTGATTCAACGCCTACAAGTTCTTGCTCGAGTCCAAGTATGATGAGGCCCACAAGATGGGTTTGATGTACCGTGGAGCAAAGGCCGAGGAAAGGTTGGACGATCAGAATTGGAGGCCGAGGGGTATCCGCCTTTAAAATGGAGATGGCCTGACTTCGCCCGGAGGGTGTTGTGACGAAGATTTGCTTAAGTGCGAATTTGTGGAGCCGGTTTATGGCGAGTCGAGGGCAAGAAGTACAACCATGGCGGTCCGTATCTCCCATCCTTTGTCCCTCGTGCTCATGTCCACTGCTGCCTGCTGAGGACCACTGAGCACAACCGAGATCGGCCGACTTTGCCCGGCCCAAGGCTTTGATCGCGACCGACCTGATGGAGGAGTGTCCGCCTTTCCGAAAGAGGTTGAGGCTCTGAGAGAACGGAGGATAGCCCAACAAAGAAGGTCAAGCGCCCGAGAAGGATACGGCGCCCTTCTCGGTCTCAACCTAGTTCGTCCGAGCGTGAGGTAGTGAAGACGGGGTATGCCCCGGATTTCTTGTAATAGGGTGCCTCCGGGCCTAAAAGAAATGTTTGTCGTTTTTGCCCATCATCTTTTGTTTGTACAAACATACTTTTCTTTGATGAATGTTGTTGGTTTGGGCCCTTAATGGCTCGGAACTACTTTTGTGGCCAATATACTATTGCTGCTGTTTCCATCCTTGCACGTTTAATTTCGTATTTGCATAGTAACTCATCAACTCTTGTAGACTCGGATAGTGGACTCGGACCTTTGAGATCCGTACCGCCAGGACATTAGTTTGCTCGATTCAAATTACCGTAAGGGTCTTGGGGACGATCAATCGTTGTACCCATCCGAATCGAAGCTATAATAAAATAAACCGGATCACTTAATCCCGAACCGCGCCTTAGAGTGGTCGCTTTGAGAAAACAATCTCCTTGTATCGTGATAAGCTACGATTTATCGGACGTTAACTCGGTGTCTTTCCGAGTCATGCATTTGTGAGATAGTGAAAAGATAATCAGCATCAAGTATCAAGCATGGTGTCTCAGACGATCACAGCTTGCTTCGGACGCTGTCATGTCACCTTTAGTCTTGGTACGTCCGAGTGAGTAGATAGTCGGTATGCTCAACCGTGGATGGATTGTTGGGTCACAAAGGAAGATGAAGAGTTAGGCCCATAAGCGCCCAAGCCCATCTCCGTGAATATGGTGCACGGTCCGCTCCAATTGGTCTTCTTCCTATATATACTCCGCTTGTACGGCTTGTCATTGAGACACTCGCCTTTTATAGTAATCAAAGGTCCGACCTCGAGTCCGAGCGGCGGTGAGTATGTTTATGCCATCACTTTCGCCGTGATCTTATCCCAAGGGTTTCTCCGATGATTCGAAGTCTACCCGGCCGGTTCTTTGGTGAGAGTTGTGGAAATTAGTTTGCTCGGAAAGCCACCGGATCTTCGGGATACGGTCCAGACGAGTCGGCTCGAAAAATTTTTTGCTCAACAATTCCTCCGACCGTCAGGCTAATCTTCTTTCTCCGGGGCTGTGGTCTTTATTCGTGAATTTTATCCCCGGAGAGGTAGATTATCTGGATGGTTTGGGGATCTTCAAATAGTTGGTTTTGAATCTCAATGCATCCGGGGCACTCCGCCCGTTATGTTCCTGGGCCATAAGTTGTAGAATTGGTTTGATAGAATCCTTCCAAGATTTCGTGGTTCGGCCGTAAGAAACCGCCTCAAATGTTGGAAGGCTTTCTACCAAACCTGGTGTCTAGTTGCTCGCTTTCGGATGGGGGAGACTTGTCACCTTGAATAGGTCTCTTAGCTCGTCCTTGAGGATGTGTATCCGAGCGGTTTGGTTTTGTTGATGACTGCATTTCCATGATTGAATGCTCGAGGGAGCTATTTGCAATTTTGGAATGGGGTCCCCAACAATGCTGAACTTGTTCGGATTCGGATCATTGAGGACCTTCGGAAGTAACCTTTTTGGTGGCTCGTTTGTCTCGCACCTTAGGTCTTTCGTCCGAGCAGCTTGGTTTTATCGGTGGATGTTCCGTAATTGAATGCTCGAGGGAGCTATTTGCACTCGAACGGAGTCCCCGATAATGCTGGTCTTGTTGGGACTCGACCAATGGGGCCTCCGAATGACTTGTTTGGATCCGACGATCCGGCCGATCGCTTCCAAATATGTCAACTGGGTGTGTTCATGGTATTCGGTATGATGCGATCCGGATGGTCATTGTGCCTCGAGCTTCGTCGCTCGTAAGTGAGGAAATATCCTTTCGAATCAAAGAATGGCCTAGGTTACATAGTCCGTCGTTAAACTTTGATAGTCAAGGGGCTTTAAGCCTCCGCCTCAAGCAATCAAAGTTCGGATGGTATAGTTCCTTCTTCCTTCGGGCCTTATAGATGCAAATGGCGTTGTTCGGATGGGGTTTGATTTGGTAGCTTAGGTTAATTGGGAAGCTTCGCTGTAATAGTAGAAAAGAGATAGAGTAGGGCTTGTGTTTGTGAGCTCGATTTGGGCTTCGGACTCGACTTTGTAACTCAGCATCGTTGTAATGAAAGCGTTTTGCCTTTGTCAAGGTTTTGACATTGTTTGATTAGGCTAGTCCGATCCGGATCAATGTATGAACTAGGTCCGGATCAAGCGCTTAAATATCCCCGAGGACATGATTATCGATAATGTTTATGAAATCACAGCTTGTATTGATTCGACGGAAATCAGACACAACTTGAGGGCTTCGAGGCCTTTTTCAAAAAAAACCAATCACAAAAAATGTGTCGATTTAGATAGAGGAAGGTGACAACATACATACTTCTAAGTGTAAAACTTTTGGAGATGCTTGCATTCCAAGTTCTCTTCAAGGCCCCGCTTGTGTTCATCTTCTAGTTCAAGCTTCCATTAACTCTTGCCCCAAAGAATCTTGTATGGCCCTCCCCACTGGGTTTAAGTTTTCCCACATGACTTAGTATATCACTTCTAAGGACTAAGTCTCCAACTTGTATGTCCTTGGGAAAGACACGCTTATTGTAGGCTCGAGCAACATGGCTTGGTGTCAAGGATGTTGCCAATGCCTTATCGCTATTGTCTTCAAGGAGCTCAAGGTCGAGATCTCGAGCTCATTACCAATCGGGTCAGATTCTGGATTCTCCGGGTTACCACCGCCTCTCAAGGGATGACCGCCGCATCCATAGACCAAGGAGAAAGGTGTTTCAGGTAGCAGTCAATGCTGCTCGATGCCCAAACGCCAAGATCATCCGCCTAACTGCCTTGTGAAGTTCTCAACCTTTTCTCCAAAATCTTGACTATGGTCTTGTTGGTGGCTTCCACCTGACCATTGGCTTGGGGGTGGCCAACGGAAGTAAAGTTGTTCTATTTTGAAGGAGTGGAGCCACTCCTTCAGCCTTGACCCAGAAAATTTTGCTCCGTTGTCCAAACTAACACTGTGGGAGTCCAAACCGCAGATGATGTTCTTCCGTATGAATGTCCGAACTCGCCTCGGTGATGGTTGACAATCGCCTTCACCCACTTAGTGAAGTACTCAACGCCACTATCAAGAACTTCTTCGATGCTCCTCGTGAAAGGGACCAACTATGTCTATGCCCCATTGATCAAATGGGCAAGCTATGATTGACGGAATCATAGGGTTGGTCGGATTTGCCGTATGTTGGCATAGTATCGCGCCTTCGAAAAGGGCGGTGTTGGCAGGCCCATATCGATGGTTGGCCAATAGTATCCTTGCCTTATGATTTTTGCGCCAAGTTCTTCCCCAGAGTGACTTCCACAACTTCCGTGGATCTCTTCCATTGCGCTACGCCTCGAGGATCTAGGCACCTCAAGTGAGTTCCGTCAAGGATCTCTTGTAGAGGTCTTCTCCTGAATAAAGTATCCGTTAGCTCGACATTGAATCTTCCCGGCCTCTAGGATCCATGTAAAGTACCATCCTTGAGGTAACGGAATATATCGGTCATCCAGCTTTCTTTCGTGCTCAAGAGAAACATCTCCGCTGGGTTTGCCAGGAGGATTCTACGTGGTCATCAGATGACACTTCTTGTGTCCAAAGCTCCTAAGGCCGAGGCGCATTTGGAGAGAGCATCGGCTTTTTCATTCCACTCTCCGTGAAACCGGTCGAGAGTAAATTCTTCAAAGTGCTCAACCTCTTTTTGAGGAGCTCCAAGTATTTGATCATGTTAGGTCCTTTGGTGGTAAAGGACCCGAGAACTGGATTGTACGAGTCATGTCCGTGTAGCTTTGATTCTTTTCACCAAGGGCTTTCGCCATCCTTAGGCCTCGTGATAAGTGCTTCATACCGGCCTCGTTGTTCGTCACCTTAAAGTTGAGGATGATGACGCATCGAGCTTGGCTCCTTCAGACTTTCAAGGAAAACTCCTATTCCTCCCAACCGTCCGTTGATGATCCATCCACTTGTAATGTCCAACATTCTCTGCTTCCTACCTTTCCTCCTAAAGTGGAGGGTGCTTTCAACCTTCCGCTTCTTGTCGGAAGATGCAGCTTGTCGAGATATCGAGTTCTTCATCCAAAAGAAACATGTGCCTCACTCTTAGTGAATCCTCCATAGGTTGGTGATCCGAGTCATAGTCGGATGCTACCTTTTTGTGTCTCTTCACTTCTTTCCTCCACTTGATTCCTTGATCCGGCTATCACCACATGACCGCCTTTTCCTCGAGTTTTCGTTCCTTTTCTACTTTCTCCGGATAGTCTACCGTGAAGTCGGCCAGACTTGTGCTTTCTTGGCAGATGGGGCTTGTAGCCAATATCATATTCACTTAGCTCAATAGCCCATTTGATAGGCGCCCGACCGATCCGTTTCTCCAAGACATGTTTGAGTGGCTCATTTGTAAGGACCACAACTGATGCGACTTGAAGTAAGGCTTCACCGCCATGGTATAAACCAAAGGCGGCGTAGCTTCCACCTTGACATATCTGACTTCGGATCCTACCAGCGCTTTGCTCAAATAGGAAATTGGTAAATGCGCGGTGTCTTGTACCCGAACCAGTACAGAACTCATTGCTTCAACGGTGGTCGCCAAATAGAGATAAAGAGTTTCATTCTCCATGGGTTTAGATGTAAGGGCGTAGAGGAGATACTTTTTCAAGTTTTCCAGGGCCTCTTCGCACTCCTTTGTCCACTCGAACTTGTTTCCTTTCCGTAAGGTTTTGAAGAAGGGAAGGTTCTTCTCGGCGGACCTTGAGATAAAACGCTCAACGCCATCACCTTTCCTAGAAGCTTCGAACTTCATTGATGGTCTTGGGTCAGTGCATCTATGATTGCCTTTATCTTCTCTGGGTTAGCACTGATGCCCCTTTCTGTGACCATGTAGCCAAGGAATTTTTCCCCTTTTCAGGGTTCAGCTTCATTCCATACTTCCGGAGAATGGAAAAGCAATTGTTGAGGTGTTCGATGTGCTCCTCTCTTCGCTTGCTTTTCACGAGCATGTCATCCACATAGACTTCCATGGTTTTTCCCAATTCTTCCTTGAACATCTTATTTACCACCTGTAAGTAGCTCCCGTGATTCTTGAGGCCAAAGGGCATGACCTTGAAGCAATAGACTCCTCCCAAGAAAGAATGTCGCTTATTGATGTCTTCGAGCCATCCTAATTTGGTAAAGCCTTGTAAGCATCCATGAAGCTTAGAAGTGCACATCTTGCAAAGGAATCAACCACCGGTCTATGCGTGGCAATGGATAGGATCTTTGGACAAAACTTGTTGAGTCCGGTGAAGTCATTGCACATTCTCCACTTTCCTGGAGCTTTTTCGACGAGGACTACGTTGCAGACCCAATTAGAGTATCTGACTTATTCGATATGACCTGCTTTTATCAATTTGTCAACCTCCTCTGCTATGATAGCATCCTCAATCGCCCAAAATCTTTCCTCTTTCGACGGATGTGTTGACCGTAGGATCCATGTTCGACGGTGAATCGTGATCCTGGTCTATCCTCTTGAGGTCATCTGTGCTCCAAGCAAAGATGTCGCGATTGTCCCGGAGGCGTGATGAGCTTTTGCTCTATTTCCGTGCTTATCTCTGCTCCAATCCGAAGTTGTTCTCTCGGATTTCCTTCACCGCTTGGACCTCTTTCAAGGCTTCATGGGATTCTATCCTAGCCGCCTGGGAACTTTTCTCCGAGCGACCCAATACCGATTTCTTCTTTTGGTGGTGTCGAGTATTGAAGAATGGTTAAGAGGGCCCTTGGTGACCAAAGGATGTGTTCTGGCTCCTCCGTCGACATGATGTAACACTCCTGTGCTTCTCCGATGTTGCCCATTTCTTCCCTACGCCATTCGGGTTGGAAACTTTACCCTATCAGGGGTGAGGCAATTGCTCGAATTGGTTAAGTCCCGGGCCCAAGATCACATTATAGTCGAAGGTGCATTAACTACAATGAAGAGAATAGTCCCGGTCACCCTTGTCGAAAGGTGCCCATAGAGACTTGCAATGGTATGCTTCCAATGGGGCGACACGGACCCTCCAAAACCTACCAAAGGAGGTGTATACTGTCCATATTGTATTTCTGTGTGCATTTGCTCGATGCCTTTTCGATATGACATTGAGGAGCTTCTGGTCGATCAAGACCTTTGTTGACTTTGTAAGTGGCAATCACTAGAGAAACAACCAAAGGGACATCGTGGTCCTTGAGATCTCCTCCGCCAGACGTTGGTGGGGATCTCACTATCGCCAAAGGTGATTGCATTTGTGCCTTTCAAAGTCGGTGGGCCGTAAGCCCCGTTGTTTCTTAAGTGTTGCATGTCCTTTCTCTTGCATTTCGCTATCTCCTGTTGGTCCTCCCGCAATGGCGTTGATAACTCCACCGTAGGGGAGATTCTCCATTTCGCTCTTCATGTAACCTTGATATCTTTGGGCCCGCCGATGTGGGATCTCGGTGGAGGTGGTGGTAAAGAGCCGTTGGAGGTTCGTAACCACGCCCTCTCTTCTTTGCTCATTCCTTCGATGCCCGAGGGCTCATCTTCAATCGTGGTTCTTTCAACTTCCCACTTCTCACTAGCCTTTCAATTTCGCCTTCAATCGGATGCAATCCTCGGTTGGGTCAAGGACCTTTTCTGTGGAACCTACAGAGTCTTTAGAGAATTTACTCTTCTTGTCGCTTCTTGATCGGTTTAGGCCATTGTATATCCAAGTCCTTCTCAACAATAGAAGCCAAGATGTCGGATCTTGGTCTGTTGAGGCGAGTATACTCGGCAAACCTTCTGGGTGGAGTTCTTTCTCTGTGAAGTTCTTTTCTGTCTCTGAGATCTCTTTTTTGCTCAAACTTTCCTCGACGAGAAGGGAATTCGTCAGATTTGTTCTTTTCCCCTCTTGATCCCTACTCTTATCGGGACATTTCTTCGATAATCTTCTCCATACAAGACTCCTTCGCAGATTTCTTCCAAGTACTTTTCAGTGGTGATTTCTTCGTTGGAAAGCTTCCTTCTAAGCTCATCATTATAAGTGTTGGCATAGAGGTGCGGACTCGCTTTTGATACTATGAGGTTTCACCGTCGACTTCGCTAAAGCGGTCGAGGAAGGTTCTGAGGTCCTCAAGCTCTCTCTGGATTATGCCAGCCAGGTGCTCAACTGATCTCTTCCTTCTTTTCGCCTTCTCAAACCTTTTCAGGAAAAGGGAGGCGATGTCCGGATATGATTTGATGGAACCATTGGGTAATGAGGTCCACCAATCCATTGCTTCTCCAAAGAGTGTGGTGGAAAAGTTGAGAGCTTTCATGTTGTCGCTGAGTCCATTGCTTTCCATCTTACTCTCATTTAGTGAGATGCCCTACGGGCAAGTATCTCCATAGTAATGCTCAAGGTTTGGGATAACACAATCGGGCGCTTTTCTTTTTTTTGATCTCATCGCATGTAGGGTTGGGAGTTTTAACTATCACCTTCTCATGTGCTTTGACCATTCTCGCTCAAGGTGGCCATTTGTGTTTCCAAGGCCTTCTTGGAGGTAGATCCGCCACCGCCTTTCACCGGTCTGGGGTTGATGGCTACATCTGGAGGGAGATCACTGACTGGAACAATCGGGGTACTTTCTGCCATTTGATCTCTAGGCACTTGTTGAGCTCCTCGCCAACCGGCTTCCACTTCATCTACTCACGGCGCTTCTGGACTTCTCCCTCGTTGTTCATGAGAAGCAGCTGCTCTCCTATTGAGAAGATGTCTCAGATCTTCCGGTTGAGCTTGTTCTCCCAGCCTTTGTTGGATTGGACGGTGCTCGTTTCTGGATTGAGCAGGTTCAGCTTGTCTTGGGATTGCCAAAGGCGGAGTGGGTTGAGGAGGCTGGAGGTTGTTTGATCCAAAACACCATTGAATAGTGGTGAGTAAGAGGCCAAATTGATTTTCATTTAATCCAAACTCGCTGGGACGGATGATCTGTCCATTTGGGAGGGTAAAGTTTCTACCTGGGGGAGGACCATGTGTTCCTGACAGAGGAACCTGTCCTTCGTCCCCAAGTGTTCGACCTCATCGGTGGATTAGTGGCTCTCCTCGTCGGAAGAAAGATCAAGGTATGGCCATCACTCGGATCGTCTGCCACTTCTCTTGTCAAGACTCTTGTTACCTCCTTCTGGTGGGAGGTCTCCCCTTTGTCTAGGAGTCATGCATACCAACGGTAGTGGCGTTGGTTCTTGCGGACCTTCTTGTTCTTGCCATTACTGAAGAGAACGGGACTTTTTGTAAAGGTTCCCACAGACGGCGCCAAAATGTTGGGGGTCTAACTCCACAATCACTTAGATTTATTTAACTCTTCCAAATGGTGCCAAGATAAGAGGCTCCTTTCTAGGCGAGGATCGAAGCGTAAGAACCCGCTACCAACTACTCCTAAGGACCGCACACTTGAGTGGGATTAGTGCCCGGTTTGCTAAGTGTCAAACCGGGATGAGACTTTACTCAAGAGTGACTGAGGATCGACTCTGTATAGTGCTCGTGATGTGACTAGCGAGAAGACTTGTTCGAAGTGACTTACTTGAAGTTCCTGCTTATTGGGATATGTGCCTTATTTATAGGCAACCATTGAGATGGGAGGCCTTGCTAGGATTGCGCCATGTGTAATGGCTAGATTGAACCACCAATGCTAAGATGAGGCCCATAGCCCAATAATGAAGCTTTAGCCCATGCCATTTTGGGCTTTAGGGGTAATTTGGTCATTATTGGGAGAGTTCTTGGGGATGTGACATAGTCTGCCGAGATCTCAGGTTTGGAGGGGTCGGTCCGGATGTCTGATCCGGACAGTACCTGGTTGTTAGCTGAGAAAGTTCTCCTGTCTGTCCAACTCTTCCGACTCGGAGCTCATTGGTTCGGACATCTCACTCTTTGGTGCCCACTTGCTTGGTAGTCTATGAGATAGTCGTGCTGGATCCGAGTTAACATCCGTATCGGAGTCTTTGGCCTGGAGGGTGCTGACTTAGCACTATGCTCCTTTCCCAGGGAGGCTCGGACCATGGTGGGTCGGACCTATGGTTCCGGGTCGGGCCTTGCAGGTCCTAATCCTTTGTCCCTTTCTTTTAGGGTGGGTCGGACCATAGATGGTCTGCCCGGATCGGACCATTGGCTCGGACTAAGTTCCTCGGATCCATTGGACGACTTGGGATGCCTTAGGATTCGCTCCTAGGTCCTTTATGACGGATTGGACATATTTCCGTATCAACAGGAAGTATGCCTTCAACAAATTTGTTGGGCACATTGAGGAATTTGAGCCAAAAATCATCAATGGCCTTGCTGAGACAAAGGCCAATATGCATTTTGGTCTCAGAATTTGCTACATTCTGGAAACAATGGGAATAACTCTCAGAAAGAGACAAGAAATCCCAGTCACCAACTCTCTTTTCAAACATGCCTTTGAAGAAAATGAGAGAATTTCTGCTGAGAAAGCTCAGAAAGAGGCAGAAGAGCTTGAACCTGCCCAGCAAGGTGAAGAGGTCTCTGAGCAAGCTCCTGCTCAACCTCCAGTTGCCAAGAGAAAGAGGACTCAAAGCAAGAAAGCCTCTAAGTCCCAAAGTGTAGAAAAAGCACAACCTTCTGGAGACAAGATCTCAGAAGATGTTGTTCGGCCAGAGAGGCAACACCATAAAGCCCCAAGAATTCTGAGACAGGCTGCTCCAGAAATCTCCAGAGATGATAGAAATATCATAGATGGGTCAGCTCCCAATCTGGACAGTGACTCTGATGATGATGTAGTACTTACACAAGTATTCAAAAAGTCCAGGATTGAGACCCATGGAGGAGCATCAAGCTCAGCCCCTCAGAAAGAAAGGAGCACCTCTGTCCAGCAGGAAGAAGAAGGCCTGGAAGAGGAAGATAGAGTGATGGAAGATGTTGACATTGCTTCCACATTCATAATGCCAGCACTTAATGTGGCTGAAGAAAACCTTGTTCTTGAACATGTTCCTTAACCTTCTGAGAGAGCTCAACTCTCAGAAAGGGATCAAATTGAGATGGAGACTCAGAAAGATATTGTAGAGGAGACCAACAATGAGCAAAGAGAGGCTGTGGAAAATCCACTAGTCCAAGAGACCCAAACTCAGCCTGACTCTATTCAGGTAACAAAAGTAGTTTGTATCTAACTTCTCAACATTAAAATGTTAACTTGTTACTCATAAGCTTCATTTGTTACAGGCCAACTTGGAGACACAATTTCAAGGGGAAGAAAACTTGTCCACTCCCTTGAATCAAGAAGAGATTCCTCCAACCTCTGAACATCAAGAAGAACCTGTTCCACAGGTAGTAAAAGTTATCTCTGAACAAGGAATAACTAACTAAAATTGCTCTTATGTTCTAATATTCTTAATGTCTCTTCTTAGGCTACAACTGAGAAAGTAGTGGAGGTGGAACCAACACCCCAACACCAAGAGTTTCCAGAGGCTGAAAAGCACTCTGAGGAAGTAGTTACTGAGCCTTCTGTTGAGAAGGTAAGTATCAGTAAACTTTCCTTAAGAAAATTTTGGTAAAATTCACTACTTAATCAATATGTTTGTTCTATCTTACAGGCTCAATCAGAAGAACACTTGGACGGAGAGAATGTGATCTCATCTCCTCCAAGAGAAACTAAAACTGCTGAACAAGCAGTATCTGAAGAAAAGGTTCCAGAAACCCCCAAGGTTTCTGAGAAAGATGCCACTGAGCTTCCTCACTTGGAAGTAAGCAAAGTCTCAGAAAGCATTTTTCCACTTATCTTTTCTGATAACAAGTTTCTAAACATATTTGATTCTATTTCTCAGGTTCAATCAGAAAGAAAGGATGCTGAGGATCAGACTTCTCCTCACATCAAGGTATCTGAGGCCTCTGTGCCCAAACAAGCAGAAGTCCAAGCAAATGAGCCTAGTGTTTCTACACAGGTATGCTCAGAAAGCTTACTTTTGCACACAGATACTAACACAAGTAGTGTGAAAAAAACTAACTTGATCCCTTTCTTTCAGGCTCAAAGTCTAGTGCCACTCAACTTACTCCAAGCCTTTAAGAAGCACACTCTCAAGAAACATCTAAAGTTTTGCATAATGGCGTAAACTCAAAAGGCCGATCTTTCTGAAATTGCAAGAGTAATTGACATCCCAGAGAAAAGGGCCATAGCAATCAATCTGGAAGACCATATCCATGCTATGTTTCCCACATAATCATATTCTTTTGCCACTCTGATGGATGATAACTTCTTAAATGAAGTAGCACAAAGACTCCTAGCAGACTTTCAAGTCACGATGCTCAAACCAAGAGCAGATGGTGACCCATCCGCCTTGCCCAAAGAAGCTCACAACCTACCCTTCTGAGCAAGAAGAAGTAAATGGGAGGATGATCACACTTCCTAATGTGATCAACCTGGTTTCTGAAGATGAGTAGGAAACTGATGAGAATGACTACCAAGAACCTCCTTCTGAGCATCCAAGTCAAGAAGACAAGAAAAAGGATGATGATGATGATCAGAATGATGATCCCCAACCTGGAAACGGCGGGATTCAGAAAATTAGCAAAGGAAGTGCAGAAAAGGCTACCTTCCAATGCTCGTAAAGCCCCATCATCATCACCACCAAAGTCTCATCAAAATACCCAACATTTGAACAAGACACAATTGAAGAAATCACAATCGAAGTTCAAGATTGAACAACTCAGATTTAAGTTGGAAGAGGAGAAGAGAATCAACTTAGAGTGTCAAGCTCTTGTTGAAGAAAAGGAAGCCAAACTCGAAAAGCTCAGAGAAGCTAATGCTAAGGAACTGGCACTCCTAGATGAGCAAAGGTTGTTGAAAAATGCCATCGTTGTCACCGTCTTTGAGATAGATGCCATGGATGACAATGATGATGAAGAGCATTATGCTAAGGTCATCGGAAAGACCTTCTACTTCTCGAAGGCGATACTCAAAGGCAAACAAAAGATTGCCACTCTGCAAATAATCCAAGAAAAGGATTATGAGAATGATGCTGAAATAAACCCAAACTTGATCTCCCAAGCAGAAGATGAGAGGCTAATCACTAAGGAAAAGCTAGCCCTTCTGGCGCCTCAAATTTTCTCTGCTCCAGGTGCTTCAAGAAGTGATGAGCACAGTCCGTATCGGCTATTTTCTTGGAACTAAGAGATGACTTGTTGCTCAAGACAACCAAGTCCTGATCGATCGGAAGAGATGAAAGATTTGGCTGCTGCATTGCTAAATAGAGCAACCAGCATTGCTCTCTCTCAGAAAGACTTAGCTCTGATCAGGGAAGAAGACTGCAACAATGCCAATCAAGCACTAGCAGATGCTACTTATGCTACTCAACAAGCTGAGGCTATTCTAAATTCTCTTGAAGAGCTCAACATAAAAGAGCAAGTGTTGGTTACGCAAAACAAGGACATGAAAGAAGAAATCCAAGAATTGGTCAGGGTGCATAACGACCTCCAGAAGAACTTTGAATCACTCTCTGAAGCTTATGCTATCATGAGTCAGTCATTCATGATTAAGGGGGAAGGAGAGATGCCTCAGAAAGGCAGAGGAAGAAAAAGAAAACAATCAAATCTCCCCCTCCTCAAGTCAACTAGTCATTAAGGACACCACTGGAGACACCCCTGCTGAAAAAGTTGTTCCAGATCAACCAGCCAGAAAGCTGAGAAGTATGGTCACTAGGGGAACCAAGTTCCTTAGGATCTCAGATGGGAACAACCAGAAAGCTTCTGAAGAAGAAAATCAAGAAGAAGGTGAGGTAAGAGGTCAAGAGAGCTGCAAGCCTCACAACTGGAACATCAATGATGATGATGAGGATGAATCTGATGAACATCCACTTCACAAAAGAAGAAGGCAAGCAAGCCCCTTACAACCTCCTCTGGCAGCAAGGCCATTAGCAGCCAGAACCCCTTCTGGAAATACCAAGTCAATTCAAGGGACTTCCACCAGCACAGCCCCAAGGCAGGAAGAAAGAGTCACAGGATCTCCTGACAGAAGGCCACCTAACAGAAAGGCTAGAAGGGATATTCAGTTTGGCAGAGCAATCAAAGAAACTCATCAAGAAAGGCCAACTGATGCCCACATTGAGTATGTGAAGACCAGTAATGAAGAGTCTTCATATAGGTGCATTCTGAACAAGAAAGGGTATTGGATTCTGGAACTGCAACATCTACTTGTCAATGATAAGTTTCCAACTCCCATCTTCAACCAGATCCTAAAATGGAGTGAAGGCAAGCCAAATTTGCTAAAACATGAGCACCTTCATGCCTGGCTAAACTTTGAGGTTGAAAAGAGAAATGATGCCAGAAAGATGGGCCTTTCTTTTCCTTGTCCTTACCCCGAGCCAGAAGATGTGCACAAGACAAGAAAACTGGATGGTAGCTACAACAAGCAGAACAAGCTAGGTGTTCATCCCTATGAGTCATTCTACATGACAAAGGATGAATATCTGGATGATATTCACTATCTGGAAGAAATATACAAGTATTTCAACCTATCTGAGCTGCAAGTAGACCATGCCTGGGTCTGGGGAAAATACTACTGGGTCAAACACTTTCTGAAGAAGAACTACAATCTTGGCAAGAGTTACCATGAAATTTGTATCTTATCCAAAAAGACAGAACTTTCTGTCAGAAGGATACTTTATGACTATGTCCAAGAATGCAGAAAAGTGGATGAATATGTCAACTGATCCAGACAGGGTGCTGAAGAACTTGAGGTTTCTGAACCTAAGTTAATTTTTGAAGACTTGAAGACTAGTATCTTAGAATGTTTACTTGGAGCTTGGACTCTCTTGTTGTTCTAATTTACTTAGTTTGTTTTGTTACTTTTTGTAATCTTGCTGATTGTTTCTAATTTTCTCTATCCGTAAAAGTTGCATCTTATTCTGTAATCTGTACCTATCTGAAGATCATACTCTCAGATACACTCTAATAGATGACAACTTATCAGCAAAGGTCACTTCTTGTGATTTGGTTGATGTTTACTTTCTGCACCTAATTCAACTAAAATTGAATATCTTTTGAAATGATTAAGTGATGGATTGTTTTCTCTTCCAGGATTACAACTTTGTAATAGGACTTTGAAAGATAGTCATGGATGACTAATCAAAAAGGGGGAAATTTGTTAGGAATATCTGTTAGTATTTTTGATCATTCATCACATGTTCCTATCTTAGCCAGAAAGGTGATTAAGTACTCTTGGTTCACTTGAACATTGTAAAAGAGGAAATCACTGAGTATAATTAGTCTAGTAAATCTTGTATTAGGATTATAGGTCTCTGAGTGTAATTTTTATTTCAAGAAGACCATGAAGATCAATCCGAAGCAATGGAGCTTTTCTGAAGATTACAAGACCGGAGATTGCACAAGATTTATGAAGACACCAAGGTTTAGTCTCACTCGGAAAGACTATGTCCTTAATCCTTTCTTAAGTACATTTAGTTACTTTTGAAACATGATTCTGGAACATATGACATCATGAGTATGGAGCATGCAAGACATCAGAAAGGCTAATGTATCCGTTGAAGACTACAGGACAAGAAATAGTACAAGTGCATTAATTGCATCGGCAGAAAAGCCGCTAAAGCACAGTCCTCTCTGAGATATGAGACAAGGACTTCTGAGTACTCATTTCATGATAAGTATAGACTGAATTTGAATTGTGTCTAACGGATAACATCCCAACGACTCTCTAATTCATCTATAAATATCACGCACTTAGATGCTGAGAAATACGACCGAAGAACGATCTAACTTGCAAACTTACAATCTAGCAAAGTATTCTCTCAAGCACTCTACTACCCTTTCTGAAAGCTTTCTGTTGCTTGAAGAATCACTAGTAGTTCTAAGTTGTCCTGAACCTTAACAAGAGATTGTTATTCGTGAAAGAGTTGAACTGTCAGATAACCTTTCTGAAGCTCATTCTCCAGAACGGACATCAATTACTTGGGTCAGTAAAGAGCAGATTGCCATACACTGAACAAGTGTATTAAGTAGTCTTGTTCTATTAGGCTCTCTGAAAACATAATTGAAAAGTTATACGAGAAGCTTCTCTGACAAACCTTATAACCAACACCATCAAGGCGTGGAGTAGAGGAAGTACTTGATTTGGGAAATCAGGGAATAACTCCAAGGTTATCTGAGTAGAGGAAGTACTTAGCTCTAGCAGCTGGGGAATAACTCAGGGGGAACATTTGGTTGGGAACCAATTTTTTAAGAATCTTAGAATAGGATTTTTGTAAGGTGAACTCAATTATCTGTTCTTGTGAATTCTAGGTCTCAGAAAGACCGAAGTGGATTAGTTGGAGGATTACACCACCTCCAGATACCACTATACTTGCTGTGTTATTTACCTTTCTGTATTTATCTTTCAGCAAAGCACACACACTTACTTATTGTTTCTGCACTTACCTATCTTAAAGTCTTCCGCGCTCTGAATTTAAGTATCAGAAACCCCCAGGTTTCTGAGAAACTGTGTTTAACAACAAACGTTTAAAAGAATATTCACCCCCCCCCCCCAGTCTTTTACTTTGCCATTATCTGGACCAACAGGTTTGTCAGAGAGGCTTCTCGTATAACTTTTCAGTTATGTTTTCAGAGAGCCTAATAGAACAAGACTACTTAATACACTTGTTCAGTGGATGGCAGTCTGCTTTTTACTGACCCAAGTAATTGATGTCTGTTCTGGAGAATGAGCTTCAGAAAGGGTATCTGATAGTTCAACTCTTTCACGAATAACAATCTCTTGTTAAGGTTCGGGAAAACTTAGAAGTACTAGTGATTCTTCGAGCAACAGAAAGCTTTCAGAAAGGGTAGTAGAGTGCTTGAGAGAATACTTTGCTTGATGGTAAGTTTGCAAGATAGAGCGTTCTAAGGTATATTTCTCAGCATCAAAGTGTGTCATATATATAGATGAATTTGAGAGTTGTTGGAATGATATCCGTTAGATACAATTCAAATTCAGTCCATACTTATCTTGAAATAAGTACTCAGAAGTCCTTGTCTCATGTCTCAGAGAGGACTGTGCTTTAGCGGCTTTTCTGCCGATGCAATTAATGCACTTGTACTATTTCTTGTCCTGTAGTCTTCAACGGATACATGAGCCTTTCTGATGGCTTTCATGCTCCATATTTATGATGTCATATGTCCAGAATCATATTTCAAAAGTAAGTAAATACACTTAAGAAAGGATTAAGGACATAGTCTTTCTGAGTTAGACTAAACCTTGATATCTTCATAAATCTTGTGCAATCTTCAGTCTTCTAATCTTCAGAAAAGCTCCATTGCTAGGATTGATCTTCATGGTCTTCTGGAAATAAAAATTACACTCAGAGACCTATAATCCTAATACAAGATTTACTAGACTAATCATACTCAGTGATTTCCTCTTTTACAATGTCCAAGTGAACCAAGAGTACTTAATCACCTTTCTGGCTAAGATAAGAACATGTGATGAGTGATCAAAATACTAACAGATATTCCTAACAAATTTCCCCCTTTTTGATCAGTCATCCATGACTATCTTTTAAGTCCTATTACAAATTTGTAACCCTGGAAGAGAAAACAATCCACCACTTAATTATTTCAAATGATATTCAATTTTAGTTGAATTAAGTGCAGAAAGTAAACATCAACCAAATCACAAGAAGTGATCTTTGCTGATAAGTTGTCATCTATTAGAATGTATCTGAGAGTATGATCTTCAGATAGTGCGATTTGAGAATAAGATGCAACTTTTACAGATAGAGAAATTCAGAAACAATCAGCAAGATTACAAAGAGTAGCAAAGCATACTAGGTAAATTAGAACAAAGGAGAATCCAAGCTCCAAGAGAGTATTCTAATGTTACTAGTCTTCAAGTCTTCAGAAATGCAATTTGGGTTCAGATACCTCAAGTTCTTCAGCATCCTTTCTGGATCAGTTGACATGATCATCCACTTTTCCGCATTCTTGGACATAGTCATAAAGAATCCTTCTGACAGAGAGCTCTGTCTTTCTGGATAAGTCACATATTTCATGGTAACTCTTGCCAAGCTTGTGATTCTTCCGCAGAAAGTGTTTGACCCAGAAGTACTTTTTCCAGACCCAGGAGTGGTCTATATGCAGCTGAGATAGGTTGAAATACTTGTATATTTCTTCCAGATAGTGTAAATCATCTAGGTATTCATCCAATGTCATATAGAATGACTCATAGGTTGGAACACCTAGTTTGTTCTTTCTGCTGTAGCTACCATCCAGTTTTCTTACCTTGTGTACATCATCAGGCTTTGGGTAAGGACAGGCAAAAGAAAGATCCATCTTTCTGGCTTCATTCCTCTTTTCTACTTCAAAGTTTAGCCAGGCATGAAGGTGCTCAGGTTTTAGCAATTACGCTTCTCTCCATTTCAGGATCTGGTTGAGGATGGGAGTTGGAAACTTATCATTGACAAGTAGATGTTGTAGTTCTAGAATCCAATACCATCTCTTGTTCAGAATGCACCTATATGAAGACTCTTCATTACTAGTCTTCACATACTCAATGTGGGCATCAGTTGGCCTTTCTTGATGAGTTTCTCTGTTTACTCTACCAAACTGGGAATCCCTTCTTACCTTTCTGTTAGGTGGCCTTCTGTCAGGAGATCCTCTAACCCTTTCTTCCTGCCTTGGGGCTGTGCTGGTGGATGTTCCTTGTATTGACTTGGTATTTCTAGAAGGAGTTCTGGCTGCCAATGGCCTTGCTGCCAGAGGAGGTTGTGAAGTAGTTGCTTGTCTCCTTTTCTTGTGAAGTGGATGTTCATCTGTATTAGATTCATCCTCATCATCATTGAAGTCCAAAATTGGAGACTTGCAGCTTTCTTGGCCTCTCACTTCTCCTTCTTCCTTTTCTTCTTCTTCAGAAGTCTTCTTCTCTTTTGAGATTCTAAGGGATTTGGCTCCCCTAGTTATCATACTCCTCTCCTACAATTTGGTTGATCTGGAACAACTTCTTGATGAGGGCATCTCGGTGTCCTTGATGACTAGTTGACTTGAGGAGGGGATTTGATTGTTTTCTTTCTTCCTCTGCCTTTACGAGGCATCTCTTCCCTTAGTCATGAATGGTGACTCATGATAGCATAAGCTTGGAGAGTGACTCAAAGTTCTTTTGAGATTGTTTTGCACCTGACTAAAGTTCCTTCTTCTTTTCTTTGATTTGCTTTACTTTTCTTCTCCTCGCTCTGTTGAGCTCTTAAGCGGCCTTTAGGGATGCGTTGGCTCTTTGGGCCTAAAGATGGCTTCATTCAATGCTGCATTAGCATTGTTACAATCCTCATCCCTGACCAACCCTAGGTCTTTCTGAGAGAGAGCTATGCTGGTTGATCTGTTGAGTAAAGCAGCAGCCAAAGGCTTCATCTCTTCTGGGACGGATTTTAGCACTTCTGTGTCTTGGGCAACTAGTGTCTCTCTGAGTTCCAAAAAGACATTGTTCCTTGCACGGTGCTCTTCACTTCTTGAACTACCTGGTGCAGAGAAGATATGAGGAGCAAGTAGGGCTCTCTTTTGCTGAGAGATAAGTCTCTCATATTCTTCTGCAGTAGTCAAGTTGCGGTCTTCTTCAGCATCACTCTCATAATCCTTCTCTGGGAGTGTTTGCAAGCTGGCTAACATCTTTTGTTTGCCTTGGAGTATGCTGGCCTTCTGAGAGGATGTAGAAGGTCTTTCTGATGGGCGGCATCATGCTCTTCTTCATCATCATTGTCATCCATGGCATCTATCTCGAGATTTGTGACAACAATGGCATTCTTCAGATTTCTTTGCTCATCTAGGAGTGCCAATTCCTTGGCATTAGCTTCTTTGAGCTTCTTGAGTTTGGCCTCCTTTTCATCAACAAGAGCTTGACACTCAATGCTGATTCTCTTTTCTTCTTCCAACACCTTTCTGAGTTGTTCAATCCTGAACTCAGCGGATGAAATTTCTTCTATGGCATCATTGTGCTCAGCTTGTTGGATATCTTGATGAGACTTGGGAGGTGATGATGATGGGGATCTCTGAGCATTTGAAGGAGTAGCCTTTTCTCCACTTCCTTTGCTAGCTTTCTGAATCCCTCCTTGTCCAGGTTGGGGATCATCATTCTGATCATCATCATCATCACCACTCTTGTTGTTTGCTTCTTGGTTTGGATGCTCAGAGGGAGGTTCTTGATAATCATTTTCGTCCATCTCTTCCTCATCTTCATAAACTAGGTTGATCACATCAGGAAGTGTGATCATCCTCCCATTAACTTCCTCTTGCTCAGTTGGGTAGGTTGTGAGCTTGCTGGGCAAGGCAGGATGGGTAACCATCTGCTCCTGGGTTTGAGCATCCACAGACTTGAAATCTGCTATAAGTCTTTATGCTACTTCATGAATGAAGTCTTCATGCATCAGAGTGGCAAATGAGTAGGACTCTGTTGGGAACAATGCATGGATGTGATCCTCCAGATTGAAGGCGATTTCTCTCTTCTCTGGGACGTCGATTACTCTAGCTAATTCAGAAAGGTCAGCCTTTCTGAGTTTCTGCCATTGTCTGAAGCACTTGAGATGTTTCTTTAAAGTGTGCTTCTGGAAGGCCTTGAGTAAATCAACTGGCACTAGACTTTGAGCCTGAAAGAAAGGGATCAAGTTAGTTTTGTTCAAACCACTTGTGTTAGTATCTGTGTGCAAAAGTAAGCTTTTTGAGCATACCTGTGTAGAAACACTAGGCTCATCAGCTTGGACTTCTGCTTGCTTGGTCTCAGAGACCTCAGATACTTTGGTGTGAGGAGAAGTCTGATCCTCAGCATCCTTTCTTTCTGCTTGAACCTGAGAATTAAAATCAAATATGTTTAGAAACTGTTAACAGAAAAGATAAGTGGAAAAATGCTTTCTGAGACTTCACTTACTTCCAAGTGAGGAAGCTCAGTGGCATCTTTCTCAGAAAACTTGGGGGTTTCTGGAACCTTTTCTGCTGACTCTGCTTCTTCAGCATTGCCAGTTTCTTTTGGAGGAGATAAGACCACAGTCTCTCCTTCCAAGTGTTCTTCTGACTGAGCCTGTAAGAACAAACATAAGAGATTTAGTAGTGGGTTTTTCCAGAGTATTCTTGAAGGAGATTAGTACTGATTACTTACCTTCTCTGCAGAAGGCTTAGTAAATGTTTCCTCAGAGAGCTTTTCAGCTTCTGAAATCTCTTGGTGTTGGGGTGTTGGTTCCACCAATACTTCCTCAGTTGGAGCCTAATAAGAGACATTAACAAGATTAGAACACAAGATTTAGGAGCATTTTTAACTTAGTTATTTCTTGTTCAGAAATAGCTGTACTACCTGAGGGACAAGCTCTTCTTGTCGTTCTGAGGTTGGAGGAACCTCTTCTTGATTCAAGGGGGTGGACAAATTTTCTTCCCCCTGAAAGTGTGTCTCCATGTTGGCCTGTAACAAATGAAGCTTATGAGTAACAAGTTAACATTTTAATGTTGACAAGTTAGATACAAACTCCTTTTGCTACCTGAATAGGGTTAGGCTGATCATTGGTCTCTTGGACTTGTGGTGATTCCACAGTCTCTCTGTGCCCATTGTTGGTCTCCTCTGCAGTATCATTCTGAGTCTCCATCTCAGTTTGATCCCTTTATGAGAGTTGAGCTTTCTCAGAAGGTTGAGGAACCTGTGTTAAAAAAGGATTTTCTTCAGCAACATTAAGTGCTGGCATTGTGAATGTGGAAGCAATGGCGACATCTTCCATCATTCTATTTTCTTTTCCCAGGCCTTCTTCTTCCTGCCGGGCAGAAGTGCTCCTTTGACCTTGAGGAGCTGAGCTAGATGCTCCTCTATGTGTTTCTATCTTAGACCTCTTGAGTGCCTCTCGGATTTGTTCATCCTCTTCAGAGTCACTGTCCATATTGGGAGCTGACCCATCTATAATGTTGCGGTCATCCCTTGATAGTTCTGGAGCTGCCTGGCTCAGAATCTTTGGTGCTTTCTGGAACTGCCTTTCTGGGCGAACAACATTTTCTGAGACCTTGTCTCCAGAAGGTTGTGCCTCTATTTCTTTTTGTTGGGGCTTAGGTACTCTTTTGTATTGAGTCCTTTTTCTCTTGGCAGTTTGAGGTTGAGCTGAAGCTGGCTCAGAAACCTTATCACCTTGCTGGGCAGTTTCTTCTTCTTCTGCCTCTCTGAGTGCTTTCTCAGCAGCAAGTCTCTCCTTTTCTTCAAAGGCGTGTCTGAAAAGGGACTTGGTGACTGGGATTTCCTGCCTCTCTTTGAGAGTGATTCCCATTGTTTCCAGAATGTGACAAATTCTGAGGCCAAAGTGCATATTGGCCTTTGGCTCAGCAAGGCCATTGATGATCTTGGGCTCAAATTCTTCAATATGCCCAAGGAATTTGTTGAAGGCGTACTTCCCCCAGTTAAAGTGGGTTTCCTGCCCTTCATGCTTCTTGTTCAGAAGATGCATCATCATCCATCTCTCCATGCTTATCTGGTCTACTCCACCTTTGTTGCCATCAAAGGAACGGACCAGAATGAGAGCTAAAGTACTCCAATGTTTCTGGAGATGACTAGTTATGATGGCTTTCAGAACAAAGTCTCCTGGGCAACCCTTTGCATTTTCTAATTGGATTGCTTCAAATAGCTGTTTAACACCTTGAATCATGGAAGCATCCCTGATGTTGATGTCTTCCATTGTTCCTCGATTTTTCAATCGGAATATCTTGCAGAAATTCTTGCAGTCTAGGACGATCTCTTGTCCTTGAACTTCTGTCTGCATGTATTTCTCTTCTTCATCATTCACAACCTTTGTGAAGATTTTGGAGTTGTTATAGAACTCCAGCACATCCAGTGTGGAAAGTCCACTGGGTGCAGCAGACAAAAACTAGAAGATATGGGAACTTTTCAGCATCCCCAATATCAGTTTCCTATCTGGTCTTGAAGGTATGACTGCTGGTACATACTTCTTCACTAGAAAAGCTCCCCAATTCATTTTGTGGTTTGGATTCCAGTCAGATGGGGTGAAATTTCCCAGAAGGCATTTATTCAACACCTTAAGTTTTCCTCCTTGCTTTTCAGCAGGAGCAGATGATGCGGCCTTATGGTTCTTGGTGGTCATCTTCTTGGGTGCCATCTCTTATATAGAGTCTTGAGTGAGTGTTTTCAGAGGGATTTTGCAAGATTAATCGGGATTAGTCTATCTTTTCAGAAGAATAAACACAAGAAGTTGAGTTTGCATAAGGGGTTTTGCAGAAATCTTGAGAGATTTTGCTGTTTTGATGCAAGTATGAAATTTCGGATTTGGTAAAAGTGTTTGTCTTTTGTCCAAGTCCTATATATATAGTAGACAAAATGTACATAGATACAACATACATACAACTGACTATGAATGCGTGTCTTTGTATCTGCATAGGCGTGGTATCACACACGTACTCCATTAAATGCGTAGTGGGCCATGTCTGTATTTCTCAACAGACATTACTTGTTTTGTTTTAATCTCAACCGTTGAGATCAAACGTTTATTCATCAGGGCTTATATTGAATATCTTGTAATGATATCAATCAACAAATGGTATTGTGCCGACTTAATGGATTTTTAACAAGTTACATCCATTATGTCACTTAGTAAAGAGTAAGAGCACTCAATCGTTTGAACTTATCATTCTGAATGTCAAGTCCTTATCTTTATATTGTTTTAAAAATGGAAAAAATACAAGACATTGGACATGTTTGACTTTAAGAACTTATACTTTTCGGGCTTTGTGTGTCTTTTCTCTTTATGACTAAATAGCTTTTTGAATTCAAGTGTCAGAAGCTTCAGTTGTTTGAATGTATTTGACCCACTCTCAGTAAATAAGTTCTAGTCTTATTTACTTATTGAGTGTGTACCAACCTTTGCCTTTCTGGATACCCGTTCCAGAAATATTTTGCCTTTCTGAGTGTTGCTACTCAGAAACCTTTGCATCACTTCTTATCAACTTGGCTTTCTGAGAACATGTTCTCAGAGGCCTACTTCTTTTGTACCTCACATACTCAGACTTTAGAGATTCAGGACATTTTTCAGTCCTTAGGCGTCTTCATTAACCCAAGATTATGTCTTAAGGTCAAGAACCGGTTTCTTGTAGGGGATTGGTGAAGATATCTGCAAGTTGGTCTTCTGTGCCAATCTTTAGTATCTCTATATTGCCTTTCTCAACATGGTCTCTGATGAAGTGGTGTCTAACATCAATGTGCTTTGTTCTGGCATGGAACTTGGGGTTCTGTGTGATTGCAATAGCACTTGTGTTATAACAGAAAATGGGAGTTTTCTCTTCTTTGAGTCCATAGTCTCTGAGTTGTTGTTGAATCCACAGAATTTGTGTTGCACAACAACCAGCAGCAATATATTCAGCCTCTGTGGTAGAAGTTGCAATTGAGTTTTGCTTTTTGCTAAACCATGAGATAAGTCTAGTTCCCATAAACTGACAAGTTCCTGAGGTGCTTTTCCTATCAAGCATTGATCCAGCATAATCAGCATCTGAGTAACCAGCCAAACTCAATCCACTTTCTTTAGGATACCACAAACCTACATCTACTGTACCTTTCACATACCTTAATATTTTCATAGCAATGTTGTAGTGTGATTGCATTGGATTTGTTTGAAATCTAGCACACACACCAACTGCATATTGAATATCGTGCCGCTTGCGATGGTAAAGTAGTGAACCTATCAATTTCCTATACTTGTGTTCATCAACACTCTTATCTGACTCAGTATAGGTCATCTTGGTTCCTATGCTCATAGGTATCTTAGCATTCTTTTCAGAAGACTTAAGATTGAACTTTGTGAGCATGTATTTTGCATACTTTGTCTGACTAATGAATATTCCATCATTGAGTTGCTTGACTTGCAATCCTAGGAAATAGTTCAATTCTCCCATCATGCTCATCTCAAACTTACTTTTCATGAGATTTGCAAAGTCATCATAAAGTTGCTTGTCCTTAGATCCAAATATAATGTCATCAACATATAATTGAACTAAGAGTAGTTTCCCATCATGATTTAAAGTAAATAAAGTTTTATCAACTTCACCTTTCTTGAAACCACTTTCCAGAACGTATTTGGCCAAAGTGTCATACCATGCTCTTGGAGCCTGTTTCAGTCCATATAGAGCTTTCTGTAGCTTATCGACCATTCTACTTTCTGAGGAAACTTCAAAGCCAGGTGGTTGTTCAAATAGACTTCCTCAGCAAGTTCACCATTCAAGAATGCACTCTTAACATCCATCTGATAAACTTTAAAGTCTTTATGAGTGCAAAAGGCGGAAGAGTCTTATTGCATCAATCGCAAGCTGGTGCATATGACTCATCAAAATCTAAACCTTGATGGGTGAATCCTTGGCAACCAACCTTGCTTTGTTTACGTTATTTCACGATTCATTCATCTTGTTTACGAAAACCCACTTAGTTCCAATCACGATATTCCTTCTACAAATGGAACTAGTTTCGGACTTTGTTTCTCTCAATGATCCAACTCTTCTTGCATTGCGGAGATCGATCTTGGTCTCTTAATGCTTCTTGTATAGTTTTAGGTTCAATGTTTGAGATGAAACATCGAAAGAAGAATTAGCATTTTCGACTATTGCTCTCCTAGTCCTAACACATTGATTGATTGGTCGAATCACATCTTTTGAGATGATCCTTGATCCATCTCATCATGGGTTTAGGGCTAGTAGATTGACATCTATGTGATCTGAATGTGAATCACTATGATTATGACTTGATACTTCTTGATTCTGACATTTTGCACCTCGGAGGGCGGTAAATGTCCGACACTTACTGATGTGAGAGCTTTACAGGACATGCACATCGGAGAGGTCATTTCCAGAGTTAGCTCTCTGATAAACATCTTCAGTTTCCATTTCTGGAATTCTCATAGGAAATTCTTCATCATGTCTGAGAATCATCTGGTTGTTACTAGGCATTTCATGCTTTTCTTCGTCAGAGTCATCCTCTCTTTCCACAGTGATGTTTTTCCTTTCTGAGGGTTCTTCTTCAGAATCCTTTATCATTAGTTCCTTGAACCTTTCTGAGAGTTCATCAGCAAGGGGTGTTTTCTTGCTTCCTTCATAGAATACAACATGAACTGATTCTTCAATCTTCTTTGTTCTTTTGTTGTAAACTCTGTATGCTTTGCTATTCATAGAATAACCAAGAAACACACCTTCATCTTCCTTTGGTTGAAATGTTCTTAGATACTCTTTTCCATTGTTAAGAACAAAACATCTACAACCAAACACTTTCAGATGTTTGATATTAGGGGGTCTACCAACCAAGAGTTCATAAGGGGTCTTGTCATGGTGTTTGTTTATCAAACATACATTACGAGTGTAGCATCTTTGTGTTTACCTTCAACCCAATAAACTTCACTTATTTGATGTCATTAGCATTGTCCTTCTTTGCTTCTTTAAGGGTTCTATTTTTTCTTTCTAACACCATTTTGTTGTGGTGTTCTCACAGAGGAAAGTTGGTGTTGTATACCTTCTTTGGTACAAAACTCCTTTATGTCTTTGGTTGACAAACTCGATTACCATAGTGCATTCGATTGCGGATACCTTGTCATTCTTCATGACTTCAAGCTTATTGACAAGTTTGGTATCTCCACCTAGCATCATATTTGTGCTTTAGAAAGACAACCAAGTGAATCTTGAGAAGTCATCTACAACAACGGACCATACTTCTTTCTGCATAACTAATTACAGATGATTCAAAAGATCCATGTGTAATAGTTGCGTGGTCTAACTTAGAGTTATGCGGTTTTGGACATGAAAGAGATCTTGGATTGTTTCCCCATCTGACAAGCAGAACAGATACCATCCTTTCTGAAAGATGTTTTGGGAAGGCTAACCACTAACTCTTTCTTGGCATGTTTGTTCAGAGTTTTGAAATTCAAGTGACTCATTCTTTTGTGCCATAACCAATACTCTTACGTGACTGATTGACTCACCATGAGACATTCTTGATTGTGGCGAGATGCCCATCGGTAACATAAAGGCGCCTTTCGCCGAGCAACCAAGGTATGCGCTTTGACTCATTGTCTATAAGTTAGCAATACTTTGCTTTGAATTTCTGATGAATCCCTTATGCAAAGCGGCTCATGCTAAATAGATTATATTTCAAACCTTTAACATATGTCGGTGATTGTTAATGATCCTAATTTGGCGTTGCGGATCGGAGGGGATTTAATTCTCCTCAACAAATCGATGTACGGTCGATGTTGCAAGCTTTGTAGTTGACGGATTTGCTTTGTCTCTGTCATGTGCTTTCGCATCCACTATCAAATAGCCATTGAGCCTTAGTCGAAGGCGTTACGCAAATCGAAAGCAGAGTTAGGTTCTTGCCTCGGAGATAGAACCACTTTGACTAAACATTCTTCGGTAGAAATCCACATTTTAGTGAATTTCTTGGGAGTTTATTTTAATCTAACTGATCGAAGAAGATGCAATAAAATCGGTAATTTTGATCTCAATCTTCCTTCTTGGGGTGTTTCTAGGTGTTCCCTTGGTGCTTTACGGACCACAGGTTTACGGGTTGCTTTTAAATAAACTTAGCCTTCTGGCGAGTTCCTTCTAGCTCGCATTCAGTTTTCGATGGCTTGAGATTTCTTCCATACATCTGTTACTCGTGCCATATCGACCTTGAGCCATTGTTCTTGTCCTTCCTTATATTGTTGCGGAAGGACCTTTCCAATATACGATAGCGATGCCATTTGAACACCTTTGGCTTTACGAATGCGCTCTTGAAGCCTTACTAGTTCTGCACCATCTTTATTTTCATAAAATGGTACGAGAGAATTTGCCTATTCGGCAATTCTTCCTTCCTAGTAATGCGACAATGTGGATGGTTGCATATCGAGGGTTGTGTTTCTTTTGAAACCTTATCCACATGTTTCTTGTGAACTTGTTGTTCTTTCAAAGGTTGCAACTCCTTTTCCTTTGTCAACTACCTAGCTTTTGACCAATGCTATAGGTGGTTGAAGAATCATTTTGTTGACTTTTTACAAAGATCAACCTTTCATCATTCTTCTTGGAGGAGATGAATTACTTGATTGTTCATCAAGTCCAAGTCCACCTTTCTCGGAGGGATCTCGGATAGGATTGAACCTCGGTGAGAGTGTCACTAGCCTTTGCATAAGATTGGAAGAATGACTCTTTCTTTACGAGTTCTTCATTCTCGAGCGACTTCATCATTTTCTTATTAAGTTCATCGAGGCTAGTTTGTGAGAATTTTCATTCTCAAATATGAGCTTCGGAAAGGCTATTTGACGTTCTGTTCTCGATACTCTGGTTAGCTCGAAACCTCTTTTCAAGAGTTTCTTTGCTTTCCTCTAAATTACGGTTTTGATTGTGCTTCGAAATTCTTTCTCATAACGATCCAATTCACTCTTGACCAACTCGGATCCTCAATTCCATCATCACTCTCATAGTACGAAATTGTGAATTGTTAGTTACCTCATCAGCCATAAGACATATTTTAATGTTGGAGATATGCGGACCGACAATCTCGACAATTCCACATTTCATTCTTCTTAAGGCCGAAGTCGATTACATCGTGGGTGATTCCACGCAATTCTGGTGATGGTAGGTTTGAGTCATCTGAATCTCCATCTTCAGAATCTGTCTCAATGTCTAGAGCATCAAGTTGAATTTGAATCTTCTTCCTTTCTTCAATCAATAAGGCCCTTTGATTTCTCTTGAAATTTCTTCTGTCCTTCTTGTCACCTGTCTTGAGCTTGTTTAAAGCAGGACAATCTCTCTTGAAGTGACCAGGCTTTTGACAATAGAAGCAGATATCATTTCCTATTTCTGTTGATTACTAACACCTTTATGAATGGGGGTGTTCAGAGAGTTGTTCATTTGTATGTTCTTGTACTGATGATAGTTTGGGCCAAGATGCTTTTTCAGCTTTTCTTTAGCTTTTCTTCTCTCAATCTCTTGACTCACAAATTTCTTCATGTGTCTTACTCCAAGAGAATTTTCTTCAGATGCAACTTTGGTATCCTTCTTTTCAGAAGTACCTTGAGAAACTAGAGCAACACTTTGCAACTTTTCAGCTGTTTGTTCTCTCTGAGTTGTCTCATAGTCTCTGATGCAAGATGAGAGAAGAGCTCTCTTGGAGTAATATTTGGCATCCTTGGTTGAAATAAAAGAACTTAGTGTGCTCCGGTTGTGATTGAGACTTGACAATAGTCTTAATCTTTTACGGCTGAGTATCTGCTTTCACCAAGTGCAGCCATATCACTCATAAGTGTAGTAAACTGAAATCAAGTTCTTCGAGTTTGGTGGGACCTTGTTTGAAGTTTTGGAACTTCAATTTAAGAACTTCGAACTTGTTTTCCTTGGTTTTCTCAGTTCCGACACAGATTTCTTCAATCAATTGCTAGGCAACTTTCGCCGTTTTAGCACCCCACAGTTTACACTGTATGTGCTCAGGTGTCGATCTGATGATGATATTACGAGCTTGACCATCCAATCTGTGTCTCTTGGCATCTTCAGATGTCCAGAGCTCTCTTGGCTTGTCTTCATACATAATGCTTCCACGAGCAAAACGACCATTATCTTGTTTGAGTTGTCTAGCAGCCGTATCCTCGCTTCCATCTTCCTTGTCTGAGGCTTTTCTTCCATCAGACACCTCAGTAACTTGTTTGAGTTGTCTGATTTTGATAGGCCCTTCATTGATGACATAGATCATCTCGTCACTAATGGCCTCCAGATGGAGAATCATATTTCAAAAGTAAGTAAATACACTTAAGAAAGGATTAAGGACATAGTCTTTCTGAGTTAGACTAAACCTTGATATCTTCATAAATCTTGTGGAATCTTCAGTCTTCTAATCTTCAGAAAAGCTCCATTGCCAGGATTGATCATCATAGTCTTCTGGAAATAAAAATTACACACAGAGACCTATAATCCTAACACAAGATTTACTAGACTAATCATACTCAGTGATTTCCTCTTTCGTATCAGAATTAGTTGATGTGTCTTCCAAGGAGACGACACATGCGCCACCCCCATCAAGGCAAAGGTGGAATTACCATATAGGCATTTAGGGAACTCCTTGGATTGCCAAGTCGCATCCCCTTGGAGATCACCTGTATTGTTCGTGAAGGAAAATGACGTGATGTTTCAGCTATAAGTAGGCTACCGAGAATTAAACAAGGTGACTACCATGAAATAGATAATGTTCGCTGCAAATAGACGAGTCAGTCGACCAGCTTCATGGAGGCTAGAATGTTTTCCGAACTTGAACTTTAACAAGAGCCTAATCTGCTGCAAGTCTCTGAAGGCCCTTTCGGATCCCGCTATGATAACTACAAACCCAAGGTTGTGACCTTTTGGTCGATGAATGTGCCGCATGAATTTATGGACCAGGCGTGCAACGTGTTTTAATCATATCTCGACCCCTAGGTAAACATACTTATCAACGATACCTATCTACTCAAAAAGCTGTGAACATCACTAACCTACGAGGAACTAGAAGTCCTACGCAAGCAAAAACACAATACAAAGTCCAGTAAGCGCTCATTTTGATTAAACTAAACGGCCATCCTTGGACAAAGTATCTTTGGTGAAATAGCAATGGACACCCCGAAAGTACATGAGTTTCTAGGATGGAAATGATCGGGGATTACAATAGATCTAAAGCTTCTTACGTGACTCAAACATAATGGAGTATGATTCAAATTGGATCATATGTGCAAGACAAGTTCAGGAAAAGAAACATTGGTTGTCTCCGACACCAGTATTGACCCTACCGGATGGGTTTACGAACCTGGTGGTATAAAGTGCTACATCCAAAGAAGGGATGAGTACAATATTGATGCAGAATGGTAAGATGATCGCTTGGGCTTCAAGGAACATAAAACCTTACGGATGAAAAAGTTTGGTTGGTAAATATGAGAAATTAGGTTGCGGAATATGCCGCTAGATGCCCCACTTGTTAACAAGTGATAATGGGACACTAGCAACCAGAAGGGTTGCTGAAGCCACTTAACATATATAATGGAAATGGGACTATATATGCAACGATGGAATTCGTTACCGACTTGCCCATAGGAAAAATTAAAGTCGTGCATGATGCAAGCATGTCATAATTGACAGACTAGCAAAGTCGATGAATTCTTTTATGGATTAGGGAAGATCATCTGGAAATGTTAGATGATAAATATATTCTGGAAGGTTATTCTACTCCATACGATATCGACGAGCACAGTGTCAAATAGAGGCCACCGATCGGCATCTCGATTTTCAAAAAGGAATTCATGATGGTTTGATGAACATATGAAACTTGTAGCACCGTAGCCCATCACTTGTCAAACAGACATTCAAATTGATTCATCCAAGCTATGAAAGACATGCAAATCGCGTGCAACTAGACTTTCAAGGGAGTTGGACTGATCATCTACCACTGGCCGAGTTCATATATAATAATAGCTACCAAACAACCATCAACATGGTACATTACATGGTGTTATCCGGAAGAAATTTATGGTTATCCAGAAGAAGCAACTAGGGAAGCGAAGGACAAATAATCCTAAATTGTTCGAAACGAGAATTTGGGGACCAAATTCCCTTAAGGAGGGGAGATTGTAAGACCCCTAAAAAAATAGTTAAATAGTTTATTCAATGATGAAAATAAGTTAATTGATAAAAATTCTTAGACGGGCCATTTGGAGAGATACATTAAATATTTTAATGAAGACGTTCGTAGCGTATGAGGCTTTAATGAAATTTAAGGTCGATGAAATCTCACATTCGGGGACACCACGAAGAGCCGATGTAACCTTGAGACGAGGCGATGCTCATCCATTCAATATCAACAAATTTTACCTTGATCGAATAAACTTCTCGACACCTTACCAAACTACTTTTCCGAAGGACCAAAAACTAAAACGCTAACCAAATTAACATTACTAAGAAAATCGAACACAACCGAGCAAGTAAATCACCTATGAGCAAGTTAGTTCTTGTTTGTACTTAAAGTAACATAAGTAAGAAGAAACTAATAGTCTAGTTGACTAAGTGAATCTTGTTGACTAAGTCAATATAAGACCAACAATAGTCATCTTCTTCCTCATTCACTCTCTCATTCTCCAACACTTCAAACCTCCATAGCCAAACCTCTTTAAGCTTCAAATCCCCACTTATCCTCCACCATTTGTCACATTCAAATACATATTCCTTATCCTCTCAACTTGAGAAAGCTAATAACACAACTCAATTTATGATCAAAGCACAATCAAAGAAGTTAGAAGGTAATAAATCCCACTCACTCTTCTTCCTTTCAATTTTATTCCATAATCTCAATTGTCTTCCACACTAACACATCTTAGTCCATTCAAAACTTGCTAGGAACTCAATTTGTCAAGCAAATTTTGAAGTGGAGAAGGAATTGATCCAAAACTCTAAGAAGAAAAGTGTTAAGGTGGGTTAAAAATGTTCTTCTAAAACTAGTTTTTAATCTTGATGCATGCACATGTTTTTGATAAAATTTTGATGATTATTCTCTTCAAACCTAACATAATTGAGTAATATGGCCTCACAATCAATTTTGTAACTCATCTAATGGATCGCATGTTGATTTTGAAGTAGAATAAGCTCAAATCTTGAAAATCCCCAAATCCCGTAAGCAATCTGCCATGTTTTTGTAAAATGCAAAATAAATAGTTTCATTCTTTTGTTGTAGTTGCGAATTTAACTAGACATGTACAACATTATCTTTCATCTCTGAGATTTGTAATGAGGTTAAAATGGGTTTTCATAAATTAACTAATAATTGCGAAAGATTCAACATTTACAATGTTGACAGAACAGAGCACTGTTAGTAAAACCCCAATATTGCTTCTTGAAAATGATCAAATTGTCGTTAATCTCTGATAAATGAAAGATCCATGAGATGTTGACATTTTCCAGCAAGAATTATGATATTTGAAATTGCATAAAATATTTTGTGAATATTGTTGCATCATTGCTCACTGCATGAGCAGTCTAGGTAGAAAATTCCTAGTTGATATTACATAAAGGTGTTTTAGACTCAAAAGTATGTTTTGAATAGAAAACACAGTGATCTAGAATATAAAAATTAGAAACACCAGAATTAAGAATGTTAGACTACTGAAATATATTTTACAATGAAGGACTATCAAACTGCCAGAATCGGGATTTTACAAACCGAACTTAAATTCGGAGTTCATCATACGAATAACTTCATGGACTTAACTAAACATTTATAGCTGAATTGAAACGAGTAAATGAATATTTTGGAAGCGATTTGACCCTAGGGGTTAACCTTTCCCAAATGGAGAATGAAATTATACGAGGAGGCAATTTGGATTGTCACACCTCTATGAAAGTATTTCCACTAAATTTAATTGTTGTCAATAAAAGGGAAGTGTTACGAATAAAACAATGATTTTAATAATAACCGAGGGTGGCAACCTCGTTAACAAGAGTACAAACGAGGGTGGCAACCTCGCGTAAAAAGAGAACCAAACGAGGGTGGCAACCTTGAGTAAAAAGAGATCCAAACGAGGGTGGCAACCTCGAGTAAAAAGAGATCCAAACGAGGGTGGCAACCTCGAGTAAAAAGAGTCCGTGTTGAACTTTAGGACGGTTGTGAGTGCCATGCGAAACGAAGTGCTACATCGCGGTGGGAGCCACCTCTCGAGTTCGTAGGGGCCACCTCTAGAGGACCGTTCCTACATAATTAAGCCACCATTGGACAGTTGTAAGTGCCATGCGGAACGAAGTGCTACATCGCATATCGCGGTGGGAGCCACCTCTCGAGTCCGTAGGAGCCACCTCTAGAGGACTGATCCATTCCAAACCGGGTAGTTGTAAGTGCCATGCAGAACGAAGTGCTACATCGCATATCGCGATGGGAGCCACCTCTCGAGTCCGTAGGGGCCACCTCTAGAGGACTGACCCACAATGCGTGTAATGATTTAATGAACGATTAAGTTAATGAGATCACACCAAAAAGGGAAACTAAATCGAGATGAAAGAGATTCTTTTATACGATAAAAACCTAAAGTCGCTAAGTGCCATGCAGAACAAAGTGCTACACCGACAATGCGGTGGGAGCCACCTCTTGAGTCTGTAGGAGCCATCTCTGAATGATGATTATTGGAATAGTCGCTAAGTGCCACGCGGAACAAAGTGCTACGGCACAAAATTTGGTGCGAGCCACCTCTTGAGTCCGTAGGGGCCACCTCTAGAGGACTAATTCCGTCGATAATTAATAATCGAATAATTTGAAAGGACAACAACCGTGATAATCAATCACTTCTATTATTTTGGAAATTCTTGAATTTAAATTCGGGTTTTGGATTGATAACAGATAAGCATGATATAAAATATATATAATAATAATAAGTTTGACCAACCTCGTGGTTTACAGGTAATACTGTATCAATTAACATTCCCCTTAAACCGACAACTTCTTTAAATATCATATTTTTCAAAAATAAAGGAAAACATATTTTCTTAAAATAAAACCCCACCCCGTACCCACTGGGCTCGTTTAGCTCACTCCATTTTCCTAAAATATTTCAGACGAACCGGTTTGCGGTGGAATTGTTGGTGTGCCATCGAGTGAGGATCAATGAACGCAAGAAGAAGTTTCCGCTGATGAATCAAGAAGTCTACCTTATCATAATTATTGGTGCAATGGGTTTATCGTATCATACGACGAGATGTATTGTATGTTAACTTCTTCGAATTTTGTATTTGATACTCAATCTTTTGTATATTATCAGTTGTAATGTTACTTATATGCATAGTATCATCTCTGGAAAATTCGGGGTGTTACAAGTGGTATCAGAGCTTGGTCAGTAATGACCGGGCTACACCAGGACAGGATCCTCTGTCTGTGGGTACCGATGTATATATGATAACCATGAACTGATAGTATCAAATACCAATAATAAGTTTTAAAAAAATCGACAAAAACAACAATTGAAAAAAAAATAATAAACGATTTTAATCAACAAAAAAATAATAATAAAAATAACTCGTGATCAAATAAAGAAATATGATAAACACAAAAAAAACTCGTTAGGACTAAAGGGGGACTCGAACGGACCATGAGGCCTGTATGATATCCATAAGGACTACAATAACCACCAACAAAATAACCAAGAAAAACTAGAGCGAACTATTTCATCTCCGTTATTCTCACGAATTATAAATACTAATCTTGATATTATGCGTCGATGTCGTCTCCCAACTCCATGTCTTCATCTAACCAACAACCCCACTCGCTATCATAAATTAGGATACCACCCAATCTCATTGAACTACAAGCTTGCGGATATGACGTAATTCTGGGAATGGACCTGTTGACATGAATCCCGTTTGGATTGACAACCATGAGAAGAGTTCCGTTTTAAAATCGGGATGACAAAGAAGTAAAGTTTGAAATGAGATGACGAGACCTTTTCTGATACTAGTAGTCAAAACATCTAGGGCACACATGTAAGGTGCTTATAGATACATGGCTTATCAAACCAACATGTCAATTAATGAAGTAACCCTTGGATAAGTATCGATCGTATCAAATCTCTTGTATCTGTGATAGCTGGCTCTCAAAAAAAATCGTTCTCTCCAGCTACAGTAACCCCTAGCACTTTCCTTTTCCGGCAACCTCTCGTTGCCAACCTTTCCCGCTCTCTAGCTTTTAATCCTATGGTATAACTTCTTGTTGCCGTGGCCCGGGTGATGGAGGGTGGTGACGTACCACCGGAGCCACTGCCAATTGTACCAGTGGAGACCTTTGCAGCTAAAGTTATTGGTGGTTCTACTGTGATTACTGCTCGTGTTGGTAATAAATTGCAAGATTAGAGTTTTGGTGATATTGACAAAGCTCGAAAAGTGGTGGCTAACAAGAAGCAAGAATCGTACAATGGTATGCCGGCGATAACATTTTCAGAAGAAGATGTAACAATACTTTCAAAACCTTATCAGCGTACGATTGTAGGAAAGTTTGCGGATGGAATTCCAAATATCTTTGAAATTACTAAATTCTTGAAAGATGCAAAATTGAAAGCTAGTTTCACTGTAAGCTTCATGGATAAGAGACATATTGCGATTGGTCTGTATTTGGAGGAGGATTATAATCAATTATGGCTTATGGAAAATCCCAATATTCAAGGTATCCCGGTTAGATTTAGTAAATGGTCTCCACTGTTCTCAGCAGAAGTTGAATCTCAGATTATACCTGTTTGGATTTCTTTTGAAAAGCTGCCTATTTTCTTGTTTGATAGAGAGGCTTTGTTTGAAATAGCAAAATTGCTTGGGAAACCGTTAAAGGTAGATGGGTATACGGCTAATCGGAGTAAACTCACTCATGCTAATGTTCTCATAGAGATAGATGTGTCTAAAGAACTCCCTAAACATCTGTGGATTAACATTTTAGGGAAAGGAACAGTTGTGAAGGTGAATTATGCTAAAGTGCCATTCTACTATAAAAATTGCTTGAGATTGGGTCACACTGCACCACATTGTCTTGCAAAAGATAAGGCAGAGCGTTGAATTTATGGTTGAGGCGCTAACGCTAATGTGAGGCCACTAGAAATGGGCTCTAGGCTCCATGTGGCACCGATTAATATTAGGCAAAGGCGAGGCAAGGAGGTTTTGTTGGGGAAACTTTGCGAGGGGAGAATAATTTGAGGTAATATGAATCTGAGATAATGGGTATTTTAACTATGGAGGCAATGAGGAAACTTGAGGGTAATATGGCTAGAGGAGGAGGCAGGGGAGTTAGTTGGATACCTCATCAGAATTTTGACAGAGAGTTAAATAAAGAGGTTACTAGTGGCGTTGATGGGGCTATGAGATTATCCAACAATTTTGCAGCCTTGGAAAATAATGAGGATAAAGAGGAGAATGAAGATTCAGAAGATGAAGTATATGAAGAGATTATCAGGTAAGGAGTGGGGTTTAGAAGAAGAGGAGAAGGGAGAGTTTTTGGGAGAACATCAAGTTACAGATTGTATAAATAAGGATGGGATTGGGTATGAAAATGAAGATTCAGTGGGGAAGGAAGAAGTTATACTTGAAACAGCTTTGGAGTTGCAGGGTGTTAGAATTTCTGATTGACACCGGTGATCATGGGGAGGAAGGTGAAGGCAGGCCAAAGGACACTACCTATATGCATGATAACTTAGTTGAGAAGGAAGCTATATAAATGGAAGATCACAACTTGAACTTTGTCCAAGTGCCAGAGTTTGAACCAGTTATAGCAGGAGACAACAGAAGGAAATCAGATAGTTTTGTCAAAAAGATACCTTTGATGTCATACATAGGTGGTGCAGAAGGCTCAGAGTTAAGAGAGAATGACAGTGATTCTGAAGAGGTGGGAGAGACTGACAGAACTTTGTTAGTAGAAGCTAAAAAACCAGCAGCAAGGTATAAGATTGCTAGTAGGAAACTGTTGAACAAGGACAAACATAAGAAGGGAAAGAGCAAGGGGACAGTGTTACTAGAAAGGCAGAGAGTAGGCTCAAGAAGAAAGGTGGACAATCAAACTCTACTTGACTCAATGAGAGTAATGATTTGGAATGTTAGGGGTATAAGCAACAAAGGTACCCAGCAACAAGTTAATTATTTAAAGATGGTGGAAAAACTAGACTGTTTTGCAATTGTGGAACCTAAAGTGGCACTTGATGAAGTAAAATATAAGAAAATTTTCAAGATGGACTGTGTATATGCCAATGCCAACAATAAAATTTGGTTGTTCAGTTCTGCTACATATAGTATAGAAGTTATAGATGATGATGATCAGCTGTTGCATTGTAAGGTTACTTCTGGCTTACTACCAAAGGCTGTTTACATTACTATAGTATATGCTAAATGCTCTAGAAGAGAGAGAGTTCTTTTGTGGATGAAAATGAAGTCAGTGGCTGTGTCTCAGTTTCCATGGCTAGTGGGAGGAGAGTTCAATATAATCAGTGCTATTCATGAGAATGAAGGAGGAAATGCTCCAGATAGTAATGCAATTAATGACTTTGGAGAATGTATCATAGAAGCAGGGTTGAAAGATGTTGGTTTTACAGGAATACCTTTCACCTGGGAAGGAGGAGGTGTAAGGTAGAGACATGATAGAATATTAGTAAATAATGAATGGACTGATATCTTTGCATCTTCTATAGTCAAACATGGGATAAGAAGATGTTCAGACCATAGACCATTATTGCTAGCAGCTGAGTTAGTATTGGAACCTAATAAATGTTGCTTTCATTTTCAAAATATGTGGCTTGAACATCCTGGATGCTTAAAAGCTATAGAGGAACATTGGATTCTACCTGCAAGAAATGAGGGAGTAAAAAGGTTGTGGGAAAAACTTAAAAGACTCAAGTTGCATCTCAGAAGTTGGAACAAGACAGTTTTTGGCAATATTTTTGAGAAAGTGAAAGAGCAGGAGGAGAAAGTAAAGGAAGCAGAACTGCGGCAACATGACAATCCTTCTGAGGCCAATTTATTAAGTTTCAAAGAAGCAGCAGGAGAGCTATGTAAAGTGTTGGATATGGAGGAGCAGTTTTGGAAACAAAAGGCCCATAATAAATGGATTACAGATGGGGATAGAAATACCAGGTTGTTCCATGCCATGGTGAAAAGGAAGAAGAATAAAGCTAAAATATTCTCAATAGTAGATAATGGGGTAATACTATCTGAAAAAGAGGAGATCAAAAGCTCAGCCATTAACTACTTTCAAGGGATTCTTGCTAATAATAGCCCTGCATCAGGAGTATTTTCACCAACATCCCAAGGTTGGTTACACAAGAAATGAATACAGAGCTTAGCAATTTACCTTCCATGGATGAAGTGAAGCGGTGGTGTTTAGTTTGAATGTTGATGCGTGAGGGGACGGATGGGTATCTTTGCTAGGTTTTTCGAAATCTTTGGGATATTATGAAAGGGGATTTATATGAGGCAGCCTTAGATTTCTTTCAAGGGGCCTGTCTTCCACCTGGTATCACATCGACAACTTTAGCCCTGGTTCCAAAAAAGGAAGTGCCTGAAACATGGGCGGACTATAGACCTATCAGTCTATGTAACAACACTCATAAAATCATCACAAAATTACTTAGTGATAGATTAGTGAAGTACTTACCTTCCTTCATCTCAGACAATCAGAGTAGCTTTGTTAAAGAAAGACTCATTAGTGACAATATTCTATTGGCACAAGAATTAGCTAGCTCTCTGAATGCTAAGACTAAAGGTGGTAATGTGATCATCAAGATGGATATGATTAAGGCCTATGATAGGGTGGATTGGGGATTTCTAAATAAGGTGTTGACTGCATTTGGATTTTCGGGAGGTGGAGAGATATGGTGATGAGAATAGTTAAGAATAATCATTTTAGCATTCTTATCAATGGAGAACTGTGTGGGTACATTGGGTCTGAACATGGGCTCAGACAAGGAGATCCCTTGTCACCAGCTCTTTTGTGCTTATGGCTGAGTATTTGTCTAGGGGTTTGAATCAATTGTTTGAAAATAATTCTAACCTCTTCTATGACACTAAGAAGGGACTAAGGGTAAGCCACTTAGCATATGATGATGATGTGATAATATTCTGCAGGGGAAGTAAAGTTTAGTTAAGGAAAGTGTTAGGATTTCTAAAACACTGTGAACTAGTGTCAGGACAAAAAATCAACCAGGAGAAAAGCAATTTGTATGTGGGAAAGAGGTGCAATCTTTGTAATCTTGCAAAATTTATGAGTTTCAAAGTAAGAGATGCCTTTTATATATCTTGGTGCTCCAATATCGGTGGAAGAAAGAGTATACAAATGTTTAACCCTTTAATAGAGAAGATTAGAGGCTGAGTGGGTGGTGTCTCAAGATGTTATCACAAGGTGGGAGACTAGTGTTGGTGAAGAGTGTGTTATCTTCTATACCTATTTTCTTACGCAAATCAACGATCCACATCACGTGCTCAAAATGATTGAGAAGCTACTAGCGAAATTCTTCTAGGAGCTTCTTTAGGGAGAAAAGAAAATACCTTTGGACGGTTGGAGGAAGATTTGCAAACCAGAGAAGAAGGAGGAATAGGTGTGAGGCATTTATCGAGATGTGAGCAAAGCTTTTGACATCAAGCTTTAGACGAGTTGAGCGTGAAGTCCTTATGGGCAAAATCTCGATGGTGAAGTATTGTAGAAGAAGCGATTCAGGGTCTTTAGTAATGCTGACAACATGATTGACTATCTGGAAGAGAATGATCAAGGTCGAAGATATTACACAAGAAAATAGCTTTTGGAGGGTGGCGTGGTTTATGCTATTTACGGGTAGATAAGCTTGGTACTCGAGGAAATTGTCAAGCGTTGCACAAACTCTATTAATATTAAGGAAGCAGTTGATCGGAAGAGAAGGAATGATATGGAGTTTGGAGAAATGGAAGAAGGGTTGAATATCTGAGATAGTGGTGACATTTTCTCAACTATCCTTGTGATTTTAATACAGAAGCACAACAACTGTGGAAACCTACTTCAAATGGAGTATTTTCTACAAAGTCAGCTTGGAATCTGATTAGAGAACATTACAACACTTCAGTGATTTATGAGAAATGTTGGCATGATAGGTTCCCATCTTCTATATCCATATTTTGGTGGAAATTATTACTGTTGGTTACTGTGGAAGAGGAATTGAGAGGGAAAGGGATACAATTACCTTCTAAATGCCAGTGCTGTAGAAAAAGAGAGAGCATACACCATGTAATGATTGAGAATGATGAGATACAAAGAGTATGGAATTGGTACTCAGCTATATTCCAAGTTGCTATAAGAGAAGAAGAAAATTGTATGCAGAGATTCAGAGCATGGTTGGGATCTTCACAGGAAATAGGAAAAGGTCATATAAGAATTCTTTTACCAATGCTGATAGGATGGTACTCATGGAAGGCTAGGAATGATTCTAAGTTCAATAATGTGCCGATAAAAGCAAATGGTATCATTCACAGTATTCAGTCTAGGCTAATATCCCTCCATGTAGCTAAACCTTTCAAAGTGGAAATGTGGAAAGGAGATCTTCAAATAGCTAACACATGGCAAATACATTTCCTAGCTCCCAGAGTTAATAGAAGTATCATAGTGGTATGGAATAAGCCACCTGAAGGATATGTGAAAATCAATAGTGATGGAGCTTACACTCAAAGAAATGGGAAGGCAGCAGCAGGGGGAGTGATTAGGGATGAAGATGGTAGGATACTTGAAGGCTATCAATCCTATCTTGGCAATTCATCAGTGATTCAGGCAGAATTATATGGAATCTGGGATTGGAGATTTGTAAGAGGAACAGATGGAGCAATATATTGGTAGAAAGCAGTTCAAAGTTGCGATTAATCGATTCACAACATTCATCAACAATGGAACTGGAGGCTGGTGAATATCTTACTAAAAATCAACTTGTTGTTATCTCAGCTCAATGCCTCTGTTTCACACCTGTTTAGAGAGGGTAACACTATTGCTGACTAGCTAACCAATGAGGCTTTAAATAGTAAAGTTAGTAAAATTTGGCCAAGAGAGGAGCTACCAATCCTAATCAGAAGGTTTGCTTATTCAGACAAACATGGAACACCTTATATCAGAATTTGTAAATGAGTAGGATTGCTAGCAAAAAAGTGAATGGCAGTTGGGAAGGAAGGATAGACATGAAGGAAGTAGGAGCAGGGAGAAGGAAGGGGTTGAAGGGTCAGAAATGTTATGTTAGAAGACTGGAGTGGATTATTTGGTTTAGTAGGTGTTTTACTTCTTTTTAAAAAAATGGAAAAAAAAAGAAAGATATTGATGCAAAAAACAATAAATACGGTCGTAAAGAGATCGAAAAAAAGAAGAAAAAAAAATTGATAAAAAAGGATCCATTTTGTTTTGCTTTTGTTGGTATTTATGGTTTACAGGTAGAAGACTGGAGTTGGTACTGTCTTTGGTCAGCTGTATTTGGGGGTTTTGGGAAGTTGGGAAGGGTAAGGTAGTGAGGAGCATATACATTGTATTGTTAGCACTGTTGGGAAGCAGGTGTTACTATACTTTTCTTGGATTATTGTTGCATGGTTTTTTAGTCTGCAGAGTGTGGGGGTAGATTTTATAGGTGGGCAGGTATGTTTATTGTTATCAGGAAGGTGCTTCCCCTTCCTAGCACTAGTTGGAGGTATTGTTTGTTAGATAGTGTTTTTGTTCTGTTGGTTAATTGCATACACATTCTTATTGTGCACACTACTCAGGGGTTCTGCTGGTTTGTTATGGTCCTTATATGTTTTAGCATTACAGTTGAGACATGGTTTTTGTTGTTTTATGTGTGTCTCTTCTTCCTGCATGCTAAGTTTGGTGACAAGGCTGTTTATCATGGCGAGATAAGGAGGTGTAGTAGAAAATTGAAGACACTAGGAGGCTGCAAAAAAGATATTCTGACAAAAGAGATATGAGGATGAGCAATAAACTGAAAAAAGGAATATCTGATTCAAAAGAGGTGAAAAAAAAAAGAAAGAAAAGACCCATTTTATGCTTATAAGGTTTTGCTGTTTGGTTTTTGGGGGATTAGTTGTGGTGGAATCTTTGCAAATATAGATGACAGATTTATATCTATAGTTGATAGTTTGGGTGATGTTATTCGAATCTTAGTTAGGCTCTTGAAGTATTCTTATTGGGACTGTGGATTAGTTGTTGTGATAGCTGTTGTTTTTTGCACTAATTTTGTCTCTATGCTTGTTAAGTGGTTAGGTATACTTGTTGAGATAACAAGTAATCTTTATAGTATGCGTTTCCACTTGGTAGTCTGAGTTAAATGATTTGGGAAGACAACAAGGCAGTTTTGGTAGAAAGTATGTGTAAAACATCAAGTAATGGCACATGGGTACAATCGGTATTGGTGGCAAAGAGGAAGAAGGTTCAAGATATGGCATCGGTCAAGAGCTCAAATGGTAAAGATGTATTATGGTTGTGGTTTGGTAAAAATTAATAGTGACTACATGTGGGTTCTTTTGTCAAACTCATACAAACCTCCATAATTGTACATATGTTATTTGAGCTAGTCATGTATTGTTGGTTTTTTGATTAGACAAGTTCATTTGGTTGTTGGAAGGCGTAGCGTAGTATAGGCAGTTCTTTTTTGTGTAACTAAGGCTTTTGCCTATCTGGAAGTAATATAGGAGCATGACTCCACCCCTTATCTGGAAAAAAAAAAGTATCGATCGTATCAGAATTAGTTGATGTGTCTTCCAAGGAGACGACACATGCGCCACCCCCATCAAGGCAAAGGTGGAATTACCATATAAGCATTTAGGGAACTCCTTGGATTACCAAGTCGCATCCCTTGAAGATCACCCGTATTGTTCGTGAAGGAAAATGGCGTGATGTTTTGACTATAAGTAGGCTCTGAGAATTAAACAAGGTATTGCCATGAAATAGATAATGTTCATTGCAAATAGGCAGTCGATCGACCCGACTTCATGGAAGCTAGAATGTTTTCCGAACTTGACCTTTAACAAGATCCTAATCTGCTACAAGTCTCTAAAGGCCCTTTCGGATCCCGCTATGATAACTACAAACCCAAGGTTATGACCTTTTGGTCGATGAATGTGCGCATGAATTTATGGACCGGCGTGGCGTGTTTTAATCATATCTCGACCCTAGGTAAAAATACTTATCAACGATACCTATCTACTCAAAAAACACAATAGAACATCACCCTAACCTACAGTAGGAACTAGAAGTCTCATGCAAAAAGCGTACAAAAGTCCGATGGCGCTCGGTTTGATTAAACTAAGCGACGACCTTGGACAAAGTATCTACGGTGAAATAGCAATGGACACCCCGAAAGTACATGTGTTTCTAGGATGGAAATGATCGGGGATTACAATAGATCTAAAGCTTCTTATGTGACTCAAACATAATGGAGTATGATTCAAATTGGATCATATGTGCAAGACAAGTTCAGGAAAAGAAACATTGGTTGTCTCCGACACCAGTATTGACCCTACTGGATGGGTTTGCGAACCTGGTGGTATAGAGTGCTACATCAAAGAAGGGATGAGTACAATATTGATGCAGAATGGTAAGATGATCGCTTGGGCTTCAAGGAAGCTAAAACCTTACGGATGAAAAAGTTTGGTTGGTAAACATGAGAAATTAGGTTGCGGAATATGCCGCTAGATGCCCCACTTGTTAAAAAGTGATAATGGGGCACTAGCAACCAGAAGGGTTGCTGAAGCCACTTAACATATATTAATGGAAATGGGACTATATATGCAACGATGGAATTCGTTACCGACTTGCCCATAGGAAAAATTAAAGTCGTGCATGATGCAAGCATGTCATAATTGCAGACTAGCAAAGTCGATGAATTCTTTTATGGATTAGGGAAAGATCAACTGGAAATGTTAGATGATAAATATATTCTGGAAGGTTATTCTACTCCAAACGATATATCTGAGCACGATGTCAAATAGAGGCCACCGATCGGCATCTCGATTTTCAAAAAATTCATGATGGTTTGATGAACATATGAAACTTGTAGCACGTAGCCCATCACTTGTCAACAGACATTCAAATTGATTCATCAAGCTATGAAAGACATACAAATAGCGTGCAACTAGACTTTCAAGGGAGTTGGACTGATCATCTACCACTGGCCGAGTTCATATATAACAATAGCTACCAAACAACCATCAACATGGTACATTACAGGGTGTTATCTGGAAGAAATTTATGGTTATCCAGAAGAAGCAACTAGGGAAGCGAAGGACAAATAATCCTAAATTGATCGAAACGAGAATTTGGGGACCAAATTCCCTTAAGGAGGGGAGATTGTAAGACCCCTAAAAAAATAGTTAAATAGTTTATTAAATAATGAAAATAAGTTAATTGATAAAAATTCTTAGACGGGCCATTTGGAGAGATACATTAAATGTTTTAATGGGCGTTAAATGCGTATGAGGCTTTAATGAAATTTAAGGTCGATGAAATCTCACATTCGGGGACACCACGAAGAGCCGATGTAACCTTGAGACGAGGCGATGCTCATCCGTTCAATATAAACAAATTTTACCTTGATCGAATAAACTTCTCGACACCTTACCAAACTACTTTTCCGAAGGACCAAAAACTAAAACGCTAACCAAATCAACATTACTAAGAAAATCGAACACAACCGAGCAAGTAAATCACCTATGAGCAAGTTAGTTCTTGTTTGTACTTAAAGTAACATAAGTAAGAAGAAACTAATAGTCTAGTTGACTAAGTGAATCTTGTTGACTAAGTCATTATAAGACCTACAATAGTCATCTTCTTCCTCATTCACTCTCTCATTCTCCAACACTTCAAACCTCCATTGATAAACCTCCATAGCCAAACCTATTTAAGCTTCAAATCCCACTTATCCTCCACCATTTCTCACATGCAAACACATATTCCTTATCCTCTCAACTTGAGAAAGCTAATAACCCAACTCAATTTATGATCAAAGCACAATCAAAGAAGTTAGAAGGTAATAAATCCCTCACTCTTCTTCCTTTCAATTTTATTCCATAATCTCAATTGTCTTCCACACTAACACATCTTAGTCCATTCAAAACTTGCTAGGAACTCAATTTGTCAAGCAAATTTCGAAGTGGAGAAAATTGATCCAAACTCTAAGAAGAAAAGTGTTAAGGTGGGTTAAAATGTTCTTCTAAAACTAGTTTTCAATCTTGATGCATGCACATGTTTTTGATAAAATTTTGATGATTATTCTCTTCAAACCTAACATAATTGAGTAATATGGCCTCACAATCAATTTGTAACTCATCTAATGGATGCATGTTGATTTTGAAGTATAATAAGCTCAAATCTTGAAAATTCCCAAATCCCGTAAGCAATCTGCCCTGTTTTGTAAAATGCAAAATAAATAGTTTCATTCTTTTGTTGTATTTTCGAATTTAACTGAACATGTACAACATTATCTTACATCTCTGAGATTTGGAATGAGGTTAAAATGGGTTTTCATAAATTAACTAATAATTGCGAAAGATTCAATATTTACAATGTTGACAGAACAGAGCAATGTTAGTAAAACCCTAATATTGCTTCTTCAAAATGATCAAATTGTCGTTAATCTCTGATAAATGAAACATCCTTGAGATGTTGAGATTTTACAGCAAGAATTATGGTATTTGAAAATGTATAAAATATTTTGTGAATATTGTTCCATCATTGCTCACTGCATGAGCAGTCTAGGTAGATAATTCCTAGGTGATAGTATATAAAAGTGTTTTAGACTCAAAAGTATGTTTTGAATAGAAAACACAGTGGTCTAGAACATAAAAATTAGAAACACCAGAATTAAGAATGTTAGACTACTGAAATATATTTTACAATGAAGGACTATCAAACTGCCAGAATCGGGATTTTACAAACCGAACTTAAATTCGGAGTTCATCATACGAATAACTTAATGGACTTAACTAAACATTTATAGCTGAATTGAAATGAGTAAATGAAGTACTATTTTGGAAGCGATTTGACCCTAGTGGTTAAACTTCCCCAATTGGATAATGAAATTATACGAGGAGGCAATTTGGATTGTCACACCTCTATGATAGTATTTCCACTAAATTTAAGCATTGTCAATAAAAGGGAAGTGTTATGAATAAAACAATGATTATAATAATAATCGAGGTTGGAAACCTCATTAAAAGAGTACAAGCGAGGTGGTAACCTCGTAAAAGAGAACCAAGCGAGGGTGGCAAACTAGGTAAAGAGATCAAGCGAGGGTGGCAACCTCGAGTAAAAGAGATCAAGCGAGGGTGGCAACCGCGAGTCAAAAGAGTCCAAGTTGAACTTTAGGGCGGTTGTAAGTGACATGCGAAGCGAAGTGCTACATCGCGATATCGCGGTGGGAGCCACCTCTCGAGTTCGTGAGGAGGGCCAACTCTGAGGACCGTTCCTACATAATTAAGCCACTGTTGGTCAGGATAACGCAAAGTAAAAGACTAGATGGGGGGTGAATAGACTTTTAAAAACTTTTATCGATAACAACTATTTCTCAGATATCTGAATAGATATCTGATACTTAGAATCCGAGTGCGGAAGACTTAATAAAGATAAGTGCAGAAACAGTTAATAGGTGTGTGTGTGTGTGTGTGTTCTTTGAAATGTAAATCTGAAAAGGTAAATAACCACGGCAAGTATAGTGGTATCTGGAGGTGGCGTAATCCTCAACTAATCCACTTGGTCTATCGAGACCTAGAATTCACTAAAACAGATAATTGAGTTCTCCTTACAATAATCCTATTCTAAGATTCTTAACAATTGGTTCCCGACCAAATGTTCCCCTGAGTTGTTCCCGGCTTTCATGACCAAGTACTTCCTATACTCGAAACCTTTGAGTTATTCCTAGCTTCCCAAGCTAAGTACTTCCTATACTCGATAACCTTGGAGTTATTCCTTAGTTTCCCAAATCAAGTACTTCCTATACTCAGTAACCTTGGAGTTATTCCGATTTTCAAACTAAGTACTTCCACTCCACTTGATTATGGTGTTGGTTTTGGTTTGAGTTGTCGATGAGCTTCTTAATAACTTTTGATTAATCGATAGCTCTGAACGAAGTTACTTAATACACTTCTGTATCGTATCTTGTTCGATTTTACTGACCCAAGTCTTATGATATATGTTCAAGAGAATGAATCTCAGATAGTTGATCTTTTGATTCAACTCCTTCACAGATAGCTTTGCTTGTTTAGGATCAGGATACTTAGAACTTCAGTGTTTACTCAAGATCAAAAGCTTTGGTGCATGAAGCTTTGAGGATAAGTAAGTTGCTTTGAGAGAGTAAAGGCGATCGGCGTTTGTATGCGATTCAAGGTGTTGATGTGTCTTCTCAAGCGATCTAAGTGTTGATATTTATAGATGAATTTGAGTACCGTTTGAATAGTATCCGTTAGGTTCAAATTGAACTATCGATATCTGTATAGTACTATAGAGTTTTGTCTTCTTCTCGAGCTGTTGCTTTTATTCGACATCTCTCCGTGCATTAAATGCTTTGTACTATACTTTTGTCTGTAGTAACGGAACTATGCTTTATGTCGAGACTAGTGTTATACGATTCTTTGCGTCCTTATCTATAATCTTGATACCACTTGTATTTATTGAAACAACTTTGTTTGCAATATATATGTTTCTTTTTGAGAAGCGTGGTTAATGCTCAAGGTATCGAGAATAGATATCATGGACACTTTCCTTGTTTTCGGATATGTCTCTTATTTCTCGGATATCTCTTGTGACCTGGTTTGTTTGAAACTATTAGTGTCTTTAAGATGTCGGCTAAGATATCTGAACAATGATTCGATAATCTTGTGCATTTTTCTTCAATTCTTCAATGTCGTTGAGCTTTCTGCTTGGATGTCTTCTTCTTGGTCTTCTCTTCATAAAATAAAAATTACATTTTGAGACCTAACATCCTATACAAGATTAGGTGGACTATCATACTTAGTGGTTTTCCTCTTTTACAATGTTCAAGTGAACGAGTACTAATCACCTTTCTGAGACTAAGATAAGTCATCATGTTGCTGATCAAAACTTAAACAGATATTATTTGCAAAATATCTAACAAAATTCCTAACAAATTTCTCAAGAAATTTTCCAACAAATTTCTCAACAAATTTCCCCCTTTTTGATCAGTCAACGATGACTATCTTCCCTATTACAAATCTGGATGAGTGAACAATCCAACACTTAATCTTTTCTTAAGATCTTCAAATTCATTTAATTAAGTGCAGAAAGTAGACATCAACCAAATCACAAGGTGTGATCTTTGCTGACAAGTTATCTTTTATAGAATACTATCTGAGAGTAAGTTCTTCAGATAAGTTACAAATAAAGATTACAGATAACTTCAATACATGATACCGTTAAGCTCAGTCAGCAAAAATACAAAAACTACATAGTAAATTAGGACAACAGGAGTAACCAAGCTCCAAGTAAACATCCTAATAGACTAGTCTTCAATCTTCAAGTCTTCAACAGTATTTCTATGGATCGATGCAAATTTCCTATCTCGAACCTTTTGATGTCATCAAAATAATCATAGAGAAGAGTTCGGCGAGCATCTACGTGTCTGGCAAATCCACAGACCTCTTTGTAGGTTTTGGTAGGATTTTTCTTGACAAAATGCTTGACCCATAGGTACTTTCCCCACTTCCAGGCATGCTCTATTCTTATATCTGAAAGCTTGAAGTATTCGTAGATAATCTTCAGATATCTAATGTCACTCTTGTATTGATCTTTTGTCAGATAGAACGACTCAAAGGGTTCCTGACAAGTCTTGGTCTTGTGCTGTTCTGTGATATTAATTTTGTGCACATCATCGGCTTTCCATATGGACAATCATCGAGAGGTCCTTTTCATGGCTTGATTCTCTTGACAACTTCAAAATCGACCATGCTTTGATGTGATTGGTGTTGATCAAGGTAGGTTTATCCTTTCTCCATGCCATGAGTTGTTTATGGATTAGTTAAAATCTTGAATTTACCAATAGATGCTTGATTCGAGAATCGATAGCCATTCTTTTGATTGATGCACCTATAGACAGAGGAATCATTGTCATACTTCACATACTCTATTTTGGCTTCTTCTGGCCTGAGTGGAAGTTGACTTTGTCTTTGCTCAGCTCTCAGTCTGTTCCTTCTCTGTCTAGAATTCTCTTTGGGGTTGTTGCTTGAAGAACCACCACCCTGAATAGACTTGGTATTTTCAGAGGGTGTTTTAGCTAGTGGCTTTGCAGCTATGGGCTCAGTTAGGCTTTCAATTTTCCTTTTTCTGTGAAGAGGAGCTTCATCTTCATCAGTTTCCTCATCATCATCAAGATTAGATCTTGTGAGAGTTTCACAGCCTTCTTCATTGCCCAGGGACTTGATTTGACCTTCTTCTTCTTCTTCAGAAGATTCATCAATCCCTCTAACTTGTCTTCTCCTTGGAGCCTTGGTACTCCTTGGAGGTTTACGTGCCATGGCCCTTGTTACCATTTGGTTCCTTGATGGTTTAGGGAAGCGACTAGGCTAGAGGAGGGTTCATTGATTACGAGTGGTGGTGGGAAGTTTTTCTTCTTCCTTTGAGCCGCACTGACTCAGATTTCTTCTTGTTTTCATCTCCTTCTTCCCATTCCCCCTGACTTTGAGGTCCATACTTGTACTTTCTTTCCCCCTTAGTCATTGTTGGCTGACTCAGTCTCATAAAGGAATCTGAGAGAGAGTTGAAGTGCCCTTGTAGATAATTATAGGCCTTGACCAACCAAGTTGACTTTGAGCTCTGATTTTCTTGATAAGTCCATTGTCCTTATCGGTGAGCTACATGATGGGCCTAGAATGGCATACCTTTTCCGAATGTAACTTGCCTCTTGGAAAGCTTTCTCAGCTAACGACATATCATCGTCCCTTATCATTCCCAGATCTTTCTGAGCAATGACTATGCTAGTTGTTCTCTGAGTGATGAGCTCAGTGAACTTTCTCATTTCAGAGGGGACTGAGGCAATTACTTTCTTGTTCTGTGAAGACATCTCCTTTTTCAGATGAGCCAGTACTTGGTACCTGTTCATGTATTCATTGGAGTGGACATTTGGCAGTTCTTTGAAAATTGTAGGAGCAATCGACTTCCTTTTAAGTGAGAAACCGCTAGATGTTCATTGCGGTGCTCTGCGAAGTCTTGTCTTCTTCATCATCGAGTAATCACGATGATCTTCATCCTCTTGGACATTTTCATCGATTGTATCGAGTCCAGCAACCATCTCAGAGATTGGTTTCTTTCCTATCTGGGAGGAGGATGGTACTTCTTTCGAAGATGATGCAGCCTTAGCATCATGCTTGACTTTAGATACTTCTTGATGTCGAGTTCTTTGGTGATCTACGTACGACATCCGTAGCTCTTTAACCTCGAGTAAGCAATCATTTCTTCTAAGTATAGATCTTGTAGTTGATCAATCTTATCTACTGGATTTAACTATTTGATCTTCGGTTGAAGATGGGCATTGTTCTTCTTCAGCAGTTATGCGAGTTGAGCACTTACGGTTTGAGTGTTTAGTATTTTCGATTTGTTTCTTGAATGCTCAACTACTTGTTAGGTAATAGCTGCGTGTTGGTTAGAAGATGGATGAGTAGATTTACGAGGTGATGAAGGCGGAGATTTACTGAAGTCTTCTCGGTTGCTTTTAATGGTGAGGCATTGTTTCTTTGTGAAATTCCTCCGGTCCACAGTGCGAGGCATCATCATCATCCTTTTGTCATTATCATCCTTTTGGTGATGGTGTGGGAGGTTCATCAAAGTAATTTTCATTCATTTCTTCCTCCTCATCATCTTGATACAAGATTGATCACTTAGGATAGTGATCTTACCCATTAACTTCTTCTTGTTGGAAGGTATAAGCTGCGATTAATGCAGGCGGGTGGCTTGAATACCATCTGTAATCTTGTCGACCATCTACTGTTCAAAGGCATGTATCAAACTATCGCCACTTCTGGAAAAGTCCTTATGTAGTAGAGTACATAGCTATGTATTATTCATGAGGAACATTGCTTGGACATATGTTTCAGTCGAGCTCGTGCTAAATGCGGTTGGTTGATCGGTGATTCTCAATATTTGGAGAGATCGAGCACCTTAACCGCCATTTCTTGAAGCATTGAATGTGCTTTGGCAGGGTGTGAGCTTTGAAGAAGTGAAGTAGGTCCCTTGTTTCTTTAATGGGAACCTGCTTTGCATCTGTTTGAGCCTGAAAGAAAGAGTTTTGAGTGAGCTTCAAAACTTTTGTAGATATCTGAGTGTGTAGTTTAGTTTCTGAGTTACCTGAGTAAGTACTTCAGGCTCAGATACTTGTTCTACTAATACAATTGGTGTCTGAGATATCTTGTTGTGAGGTTGAGACTTGGAAGTCTGGTCCTCATCAACCTTTCTTTCTTGATCCTGACAGAAATACAATACTTAGGAAATAGTTTGAAAGAATCTATGCATAAATATGCTTTTAATGAATTCTTATTTGTGCTACTTACTTCCTCAAAGGAAGCTGATTCATTTTCTCGAAACTTATGGGTTTACGGTGTTCTTTCAGTGATCTTTTGGGGGCTTCATCAATTTCCATTGATCTGGGAAATGTAACTTTATCCTTGCGCATTTCTACTACGAAATAGCACGTAAGTAGAAAGTATTGAATTATAGAAGAGATAAAGATAACCCAAGATGAAGAATACTTGTCACTTGATTGTCATATACCTTGAAGTTTGAAGGCTCGATGATGTGTTCTTGAAACCTTGTTGGTTTACGGTTTGTCTCGGCATTACGCCTTATCTTCTTCCATCTCGTTGGAGCTGTTAGAAACATTTAACATTAATGAGCACATAAACATTTTCTTGAAAATTAGTTTTCTTTAGAATCATTTACGTAGCACGAGCTCAGTTCTCAAGAGTTGAGGTTGAAGGAACCTCTTTTCGATGCTCTGAGGCAAGCTTCGGCTTCCTCTTGTTCTGCGTTTAACTTCGACTGTAACAAAGAAATTCTTTTGAGGTAACAAGATTTATAAGTATAAAATTTTTCACAAGGTAAGAGTTAAACAGGTCATTTACAGCGGTTTGGTGATTGGTCTCTGGAACTTGTGACCTTTCTATACATTAGTCGTCTTGTCCCGGTCTGTTTCTTTGTTTGAAGTTTACGGTACTTCACACTTTTCTTGAGTATGTAACTTTCGGTTGCCTCCTGGTTGATCATTACGAGTAGATGTCTCGGTTTGATCCCTCTCGATGAGTTGGGGAACACCTCATTTCGAGGATTTTCTTGACATCTTTGTATTCTTTGGTAATTGAAATGGAGTTCATTTACCATTTCATCAACCACTTGTGGCTGTTGTGGTTGTTGTGTTTGTGGTTGTTGTGGTTATGCGGAAGTAGAAGATTGATCGGTAGAATGTTCTTCCGGATTTTTTAGATGTGGCGTTCCATCGGCATCGCGACGGCACTAAAATACCACTCTTGAGGGCTTTGTGAAGTTGTGCAAGAGAGACATTCCACGATGATGTGTTTGCACCAACAACCTTTGCTATAGGTTCGACAACTTTGGTGTAGGTTCTTCTTGGATACCTTATCACGATTACTTTTGATAACCTTAGCCCTCTTTGTTCTTTCTAGGACTTGAGAGATGACTAGTTCATCATCTTCATCATCGAGCTCTCATGACATTAGGCCGATTGGTCCATAACTCCTGCAGTTTCTGAGATGGGGCTTAGTGTTTTCACCACTCTTGGCGGCATTTATGAGTTCATCGCCAAGGCTTTACGCATTAGTCGCAACATTTCTAAAGCACTTTCTCTTGCTGAGTCTACTTGTTGATAGTTGATAACTCTTTGCGGCATTGATGAGTTCATCTGCCATTATCGGTTCATCGGCAATGCTGCGATATCGAGAATTGACAACCTCTTTGGGTGTGTCTTGATTTGCCGAGACTTCTTTCTTGAAGTTACGGGCTTCTTGGTATAACCTTTTCTTGAGATATCTTTTGATTTTCGCTTAGGACCTTTACGAGACCCGGTAACCTTTTTCATGATTTGTATACTCATATTTGTAGAGTAGAGTTCTTTGTTGGCTATTCAGCCGTCTCTGAGCTCGATGCTGAGCTTTTCCGGCAAGTAGCATATCTTGAGACCATAACCTCTGCGGCCTTTGGCTCGGCTAGTCCTTTGACAATCTTAGGCTCGAAGCCTTGAATCTTCTTCACGAATTTCATGAGCGTACTTTCCCGATTAAAAGGGTTTTCCCCTTTTGTCTTGTTGATTCAGCAAGAACATCATGATCCATCGTCCTTGGCTTATCTGTGACACCTCCTTGTAGACCATCAAAGCATCTGTGAAGAATGCAAACGTACATCGGTGAACAGCGGATATACGGTTGGGATGTCAACAAGTTTGAACTTCGGTGTATGTCGATTTTCAAGATCACACGTCCTCGTAAAGTTCTTTAACACCTTCAAGGAGTTCATCATCCTTGGTGTTTATTTCAAAATCCTTTCAAGATTTTGAACCTCGAACAACTTTCTGAAGGTTGTTAAGTCAGAAGGATTTCCTTTCCTTGGTGAGGTTTTGATAGACACTATTTGGTGCCTTGGGATACGGAAAAATAATCACAGGTTGTTGTAAAATTCCAACACATCGGTGATGAAATTCCACTTGGCGGCGGATAGAAAACCCTTGATTTGTGCCTTTTCAAGCATGTCGAGAATCAATTTTCTGTCGATTTGGTTTTCTATTGCAGCGGTATTCCTCAACCATGGCACCACCCCAAATCATTTTGTGACTTGAAGTCAATGGTCGATTAAAAACTCCTACCGATCGATTGTTTACAATAACTTGACTCAGTGCTTGCTTTTGTTGATGCAGTGGAGGATGGGATTTGTGTTGAAGTGTTCTTGGAGGCCATCTCTTTATATAGTGTAGGGATCTGAAATTGGTGTTTGAAAGAGATTTGATTGATGATTCTTTTGAAAAACTTAATCTTGATTTGCGAGATTGTAAAGGGTTTGCAGAGAATCGAGAAAGATTTGCTATTCTTGTCGCAGATGAAATTTCGGATTAGGCAAAAGTGATTTCATTTGCCAAAATCCTATATATATAGCAGATGAATCCCAATGACAAATACATACAAATTGATTATGTGTATGCGTAATTTGCAAGCAGTGAGCAAAAGCTAGTTGGCATTAAATGCTTAGTGGGCCATATACGAATTTCAGCGATCCACTATTCTTGTGAATTAATTTCCACCGTCTGGATCAATCGCTTAACTTCATTGAGGGTCACCATTGCTTCTTGACAATGATACATGATCGACAAGTGTAATTGTGCCCATTTAATGAGTTTTGGCGACTTGCTATCTGAATCACAATCTGTATGACCAAGGACAACTTTAGCATCTTAATCATCTTATACTTAGGATTTTTCCAAGTTTTTCATCAAGATAGAAATAATGCGAGTTTCAAGAGTAGTTATTGCAGATAGTTATACTATTCTCTTTTGTGTTCCCGTTTATAAGTGATTGAGATATCGAGTTCGATCTCGAGATTTTAAGCTATCTTTTGCTCTTTAGCCTTTTGACTTTTGGATACAGTTCGATTCTCTTTTCTCTTTTGGATACCGTTCGGATACCTCTTCTCTGGATGCCCGTCTGAACTTTTCGGTTCATTGGTAGTTCCATTAGTCGAAGACTATGTCTTAAGGCTAAGAATCTACTTTCTTGTAGTGGCTTAGTGAAGATATACGCAAGTTGGTCTTGATGCCAATCTTGAGTATCTCTATATTGCCCTTTTCAACATGGTCTCGATGAAGTGATGTGTAACATCAATGTGCTTTGTTACGGCATGAAATTTAGGATTACGTAATGTCAATAGCACTTGTGTTATCACATAAAATGGGAGTTTTCTTCTCATCGAGTCCATAGTCTTTGAGTTGTTGTTGTATCAGCGAATTTGTGTTGCACAACAACCTGACAATATATTGACCTACGTAGTACAAGTTGCAATTGAGTTTTGCTTCTTGCTAAACCATGAGATAAGTCTAGTACCCGAAGCTGAAGTTCTGAGGTGCTTTTCCTATCAAGCAATGATCCGGCATAATCGGTGTCGAGTACCCACTAAACTCGATCCACTTTCTTTGGGATACTACAATCCTACATCTCTTGTACCTTTTACATACCTTAATATTTTCATAGCGGTGTTGTAGTGTGTTTGCATTGGATTTATAAAATCTAGCACATACTCAACATATTGAATCTCGGTCTACTTGCGGTGAGGTAAAGTAGTGAACTATCAATTTCTATACTTATGTTCTTCAACACTCTTATCGATTGATAGGTCATTTTGGTTCCAATGCTCATAGGTATCTTAGCATTCTTTTGAAGGCTTAAGATTGAATTTTGTGAGCATATCTTTTGCATACTTTGTCTGACTAATGAATATTCCATCATTGAGTTGCTTGACTTGCAATCCTAGGAAATAATTCATTTCTCCCATCATCTCATCTCAAACTTGCTTTTCATGAGATTTGCAAAGTCATTACAAAGTTGCTTGTCCTTAGATCCAAATATGATGTCATCAACATATACTTGAACTAAGAGTAGTTTCCTGTCATGATTTAAGGTAAATAAAGTTTTATCAACTTCACCTTTCTTGAAACCATTTTCCAGAAGGTACTTGGCCAAAGTGTCATACCATGCTCTTGGAGCTGTTTGATCCATCTGAGCTTCACATGGTTTATAGACCATTCTACTTTCTGAGGAAACTTCAAAGCCAGTGGTTGCTCAACATAAACTTCTTCTGCAAGTTCACCGTTTAAGAATGCACTTTTGACATCCATCTGATAAACTTTGAAATCTTTATGAGCTGCAAATGCTAGAAAGTCTTATTGCATCCAATCTGGCAACTGGTGCATATGACTCGTCAAAATCTAAGCCTTCAGTCTGGGTAAATCCCTTGGCAACCAATCTTGCTTTGTTTCTGGTTATTTCACCAGATTCATTCATCTTGTTTCTGAAAACCCATTTACTTCCAATCACAGATATTCCTAATGGGACTAGTTTACAGACTTTGTTTCTCTCAAATTGATCCAACTCTTCTTGCATTGCAGAGATCCAGTCTTGGTCTCCTAATGCTTCTTCTATATTTTTAGGTTCAATATTCGAGATGAAACATCCAAAGAGAGAGTTAGCATTTTCACCTATTGCTCTCTAGTCCTAACACCACGATTAATTGGTCGATTATATCCTTTGTAGGATGATCTTTGATCCATCTCATCATAGGTTTAGTCTTTAGTAGGATCAATATCCAAGTGATCTGAATGTGAATCGCTAAGATTTTGATTTGATACTTTTGATGTCACGAGATATCGGACATATAGGAAATGTCATTGATATCGACACTTTTGATGTTAGAGATATCTGAAACATGCATTTGACATTCTTATTTTCGGATACCTCTTCATGATGAAGGTTCTCGATAACTGTTCCATTTCTGGAAAACTCATAGGAAATTCCTCATCATATGTGAGTCATCTTGTTGTTACTAGGCTTTTCAAGCTTTCTCGTCAGTCATCCTCACTTTCCATAATGATGTTTTTCCTTTATGAGGATTCTTCTTTAGAATCCTCGGTAATAATTCTTTGAACCTTTACGAGAGTTCATCAATAGGAGGTGTTTTCTTATTTCCTTCATAGAATACAACATGAGGCTGATTCTTCAATTTTCTTTGTTCTTTTGTTGTAAACTCTGTAAGCTTCTTTGTTGTGGAATAGCGAAAAACACCTTCATCCTTTAGTTGAAATGTTCTCGGATAATCTTTCCCATTGTTTAGAACAAAACTTCTACAACCAAATACTCTCGGATGTTTGATATTAGGGGTCTACCAACCAAGATTTCATAGGGAGTCTGTCATGGTGTTTGTTTATCAAACATACATTACGAGTGTAATTTGTGTTTACTTCAACCCAATAAATTTCACTTATTTGATTGTAAATAGCATTGTCCTTGCGGCTTCTTTAAGGGTTCTGTTTTCCTTTACGCAACACCATTTTGTTGAGGTGTTCTTACAGAGGAAAGTTGGTGTTGTATACCTTTGCGGTACAAAACTCCTTTATGTCTTGGTTGACAAACTTCGTACCATGGTGCTATACGATTGCGAATCGTGTCATTTTCATGACTTCAAGCTTTTTGACAAGTTTGGTATCTCCACCGCATCAGTTGGTGTTTGGAAAGACAACCAAGTGAATCTTGAGAAGTCATCTCAACAACCGGACCATACTTCTTTCTGCATAACTAATTCTGGATGATTCAAATAGATCCATGTGTCAAAGTTGCGGTTCAACACCAGAGTGTCGATTTTGGACTTGAAAGAGATTTTAGATTGTTTCCCCATCGGCGGTGAGCAGATACCATCCTTTACGAAAGATGTTACGGGAAGGCCGACCACTAACTCTTTCTTGGCAAGTCTATTGAGTTTTGAAGTTCAAGTGACTCATTCTTTTGTGCGATAACGGTGCTCTGTTTGACCATTGACTCACCATGAGACATTCTTGATTGTGGCGAGATGCCCAATCGGCAACATAAAGGCCGCCTTTCCGCCGACCAACTAAGGTATGCCTTTGACTCGATGTCGATTAGTTTGCGATGTTTAGCTTTGAATTTTATAGTAAAACCCTTATGCATAGCGGCTCATGCTAAATAGATTATATTTCAAATCCTTAACATGTAATCGTCGGTGATTGTTAAAGTCCCCAATTTGGCGTTGCAAATCGAGAGGATTTAATTCTCCTCAAATCGATATCTGGTCACATGTTGCAAGCTTTGTAATCAACGGTTGCTTTGTCTCTGTCATGTGCTTTCGCATCCACTATCAAATAGCCATTGTGCTTTGGTCAGGAGGCATTACGCACACTGACGAAGCAGGAGATTAGGTTCTCATATCTTTGATGGAACCGTCGAATTAAAAGTTCTTCGATAGGAATCCATTTTGAATGAATTTCTTTGAAATATGCTTTTATGCAGAGCGTAAGGAGAATTCTTTTGAATGAATGTTATCATTAGTAAGAATTATTTTCTTCCTTGGTGTGTTCTAGGTGCTCCATATGATGCTTCGAGATACTGTCGAGGTTTACGAGTTTGCTTCGACAAACTTAGCCTTCCTATGATTTCTTCTATTACAGCATTGATTTTCGGTGGCTTGATTTAACTTCCGCCGATAATTGCTTTGAGCAATTCTAGCTTTGACCATCGTTCTTGCTCCTATTTGTACTCATGAGCAAGTTGTTTTCCGATGCCTTTGTGGCATACCGTTTGAGCACTTGAAGCTATCTAAGATCTTTTCTCGTGACTTTGCTAGTCTACGGTTGATCAATTTCTTTCCGAAAAAGTGACATGGGAGAATTTGCGGCTCGCAATTCTACCTTTTGAGAACATAACTTGTAGGTGTTTACACTTTTCGGTGTTGTGTTTCTTTTGAAGCATCCAACAGTTTTGTTTTGACTTGTTTTTCCCACAAAGGTTTAATCATATTGCTTTTCCTTTGTCAACAATCTTTGTCTTTTCACCGATACTATAGATTGCATGGGAACCGTCTTCTTTGAGTACTTACAAATGTTCTTTTCTCCTTACTCTTATTGAGTGATAGAACAATCATGTCTGTATTGACTAAGTCCTTTCTTTTTGGAGGATCTCTTAAGTAAGATTGTACTTGATGAGAGTGTCACTAGCTTTGGCATAAGATTGAAAAGATAATTCTTTCTTCTTGAGTTCCTTGTTTTAGGAAAGAAGATCTTCATAATTCTTTTGCTTAACTCGGCCATTGCTTTTCATGTGACTTTTCGTCGGATATCGAGCTTTGAGAGATGCATTTTCAGCATTCTTTCTCTCGATTCTTTAACTAATTGAGAATTTTCCTTTTCAAGAGAATTCTTTTCTTCTTGAGTTTTCGGCTCTAGCTCGGATCATTAGAAATTCTCTTTCATAGATGTGAGTTCTTTCTGAGATTTTCTAGATTTTTTATTTCCTCTTCATCACTTTCATAAGTGTAGCAAGAAGTATGTGTTACCTCATCAGCCATAAGGGTTTTCTATATTGGAGATATCAGTCCGTCAATTTGACAACTCCACACATTTCATTCTTCTTGAGGCGAAGTCGATTATATCATGAGTAACTCCACATAATTACGGTGATGGTAAGGTTGAGTCATCGAATTTCATCTTGAGAATCATCTCAACGTCTAGAGCATCTAGTTGAATTTGGATTTTCTTTCTTTCTTGATTAACAAAGCTTTGGCTTCTTGAAAATTCTTCTATCTTTCTTGTACTTTGTCCTTAGTTTGTTGAGGCGAGGACAATCCTTCTTAGTGGCAGGTTTACAATAGAAGCAGATATCATTTCAATTTCTACTTCCTCGGTACATGATGCTTCTGAGTGGCTTGTTATTGAGCTTTGCATATTTTGTCTTGGTGATAGTTTGAGCTAGATGCTTTTTGACTTCTCTTTGGCTTTTCTTCTCTCAATTTCTCGACAAATTTGCTCATTTGCTTTGGCAAGAGAACCCTCGGTCCCTCCTTGCTTTTCTTCTTTTGAAGTTCCTTGAATAACTAGAGCAACATTACGCAACTTTTTGGTTGTTTGTTCTCTGAGTTGTCTCATAGTCATGATGTAGCAAGATGAGAGAAAAGTTCCTTTGAGTGATATTTGGCATACCTTAGTTAAAATAAAAGAATTTAGTATGCTCCGATTGTGGTTATGACTTGACAATAGTCTTAATCTTCTCGGAGAGTATCTATTGCTTTCCCAAGTCTTGCCATATCACTCATGAGGAGTAAACACGAAATCAAGTTCTTCGAGTTTCGGTGGGACCTTGTTTGAAATTTTGAAATTTTAACTTTAGAACTTGAACTTGTTTTCCTTGGTTTTCTCGGTTCGCAGATTTCTTCAATCGGTTGCGCAACTTTCGCCGTTTAGCACCTGATTTACTGTATGTGCTCAGTGTCGATCGATGATGATGTTCTGAGCTTGACCATCCAGATGATTCCTCTTGGCATCTTAGATGTCGAGTTCTTTGGGCTTTGGTTAAGTAAATAACTTGACGATAGATCTTCCACTAGTTGATGCATCATTTGTGAAGATCCTTCACTTTGATCTCTGTCTCTTCCTCGAAACCTCCATGACTTGCTTAAGTTGTTGAATGACTATTGGGCCATTCTTTATTACTTGACCATCTCTTCACTTATGGCTTCAGGTGGAGCATCATGTTATTTTCCATTTCTCATAGTTCTCTGGTTTGAGAGCGGGTGCATCACTCGAGACATACACGCACACTTAACACACAAATTAAATAGTCCTCAAAAGTGGACAAAGTTCCTTCACCTATCTGGGATCTAGGTTGGTCTGAAAATTTGGTGAACCTCTGCTCTGATACCACTTGTTGGTCGAGATAGCGGCAAAGTAAAAGACTAGAGGGGGGTGAATAGTCTTTTAAAAACTTTTGTCGATAAACTATTTCTCGAGATATCTAAATAGATGTCGATACTTAGAATCAAAGTCACGGAAGACTTAATAAAGATAAGTGCGAAGCTTGAGTTAATATGTGTGTTTGTTCTTTGAAATGTAAATCTGAAAGGTAAATAACACGGCAAGTATAGTGGTATCTGAGGTGGCGTAATCCTCCAACTAATCCACTTGCCTATCGAGACCTAGAATTCACTAGAACGAGATAATTGAGTTCTCCTTACAATAATCCTATTCTAAGATTCTTAACAACTAGTTCTGACCAAATGTTCCCCTGATTTATTCCCGGCTTTCACCAAGTACTTCCTATACTCGAAACCTTTGAGTTATTCCTAGCTTCCCAAGCTAAGTACTTCCTATACTCGATAACCTTGGAGTTATTCATTAGTTTCCCAAATCAAGTACTTCCTATACTCCGGTAACCTTGGAGTTATTCACGATTTTCAAACTAAGTACTTCACATACTCCACGCTTGATTATGGTGTTAGTTTTGGTTTGAGTTGTCAGATGAGCTTCTTAATAACTTTTCAGTTAATCAGATAGCTCTGTGAACCAAGTTACTTAATACACTTTACAACGTATGGTATCTTGTTCGATTTTACTGACCCAAGTCTTATGATATCTGTTGAAGAGAATGAATCTCGGATAGTTGATCTTTTGATTCAACTCCTTCACGAGATAGCTTTGCTTGTTTAGGATCGGGACACTTAGAACTTGATGTTACTCAAGATCAAAAGCTTTGAGTACTTAAAGCTTTGAGGATAAGTAAGTTGCTTTGAGAGAGTAAGGCGATCGCGTTTGTATCACGATTCAAGGTGTTCGATTAATGTCTTCTCAAGCGATCTAAGTGTTGATATTTATAGATGAATTTGAGTACCGTTTGAATAGTATCCGTTAGGTTCAAATTGAACTATCGATATCTGTGTATAATCTTATGCTTGAGGTTTTGTCTTCTTCTCGGAAAATTGCTTTGCTTTATTGAGACGTATTATCTCTGTCCGTGCATTAAATGCTTTGTACTATACTTTTTGTCTGTAGTACCAGCGGAACTATGCTTTATGTCGAGACTAGTGTTATCGATTCTTTGCGTCATATCTATAATCTTGATACCACTTGTATTTATTGAAACAACTTTGTTTGTAATATATATGTTTCTTTTTGAGAAGCGTGGTTAATGCTCAAGGTATCGAGAATAGATGTCTGTGGACACTTTCCTTGTTTTCAGATATGTCTCTTATTTCTCGGATATCTCTTATGACACGATTTGTTTGAAACTATTAGGTGTCTTTAAGATATCTGGCTAAGATATCTGAACATGATTCGATAATCTTGTGCGATTTCTTCAAGTCTTCAATGTCGTTGAGCTTTACCTTGGATGTCTTCTTCTTGGTCTTCTCTTCATAAAATAAAATTACATTTTGAGACCTAACATCTATACAAGATTAGCTAGACTATCATACTTAGTGGTTTTCCTCTTTTGCAATGTTCAAGTGAACGAGAGTACTAATCACCTTCGAGACTAAGATAAGTCATCATATTGCTGATCAAAACTTAAACAGATATTCTTTGCAAAATATCTAACAAAATTCCTAACAAATTTCTCAAGAAATTTCCCAACAAATTTCTCAACAAATTTCTCAACACCACCATTGGACAGTTGTAAGTGCCATGCGGAACGAAGTGCTACATCGCATGCTCATGGGAGCCACCTCTCGAGTCCGTTGGGGCCACCTCTGAAGGTGATCCATTCCAAGCAGGCAGTTATAAGTGCCATGCGGGCGAAGTGCTACATATATATCGCGATGGGAGCCCTCTCGAGTCGTAGGGCCACCTCTGAGGCCGACCCTGGCGATGTAATGATTTAATGAGCGATTAAGTTAATGAATCACACCAAAAAGGGAAACTAAATCGAGATGAAAGAGATTCTTTTATACGATAAAAACCTAAAGTCACTAAGTGCCATGCAGAACAAAGTGCTACACCGATAATGCGGTGGGAGCCACCTCTTGAGTCTGTAGGAGCCATCTCTGAATGATGATTATTGGAATAGTCGCTAAGTGCCATGCGGAATAAAGTGCTACGCCACAAAATTTGGTAGGAGCCACCTCTTGAGTCCGTGAGGCCACCTCTAAAGGACTAATTAGTCGATAATTAATAATCGAATAATGCAAGGACAACAAGTGATAATCAATCACTTCTATTATTTTGGAATTACGAATTTAAATTGGGTTTTGGATTGATAAGCGATAAGCATGATATAAAATATATATAATAATAATAAGTTTGACCAACCTCGTGGTTTTACGGTATCTTGTATCAATTAACATTCCCTTAAACCGTGACTTCTTTAAATATCATATTTTCAAAAATAAAGGAAAATATATTTTCTTAAAATAAAACCCCACCCATTAGGCTCGCTTAGCTCACCCCATTTTCCTAAAATATTTTAGGCGAACGGTTTACGGTGGAATTGGTGGTGTGCCATCGAGTGAGGATCGATGAAGCATGAAGAAGCTTCCATGATGAATCGAAGTCTACCTTATCATAATTATTGGTCTGATGGGTTTATCGTATCATCTGACGAGATGTATTGTATATTAACTTCTTGAATTTTGTATTTGATACTCAATCTTTTGTATATTATCGTTGTAATGTTACTTATATGCATAGTATCATATACGGAAAATCCGGTGTTATAGACGGGTCCCTTCGGTCCCCTTTTACGAACCTAGGTCAAACCCCTACTGGCGACTCGGCCGGTCAAATCGATTTTCGGTTCGAATTCTATAAATAGGAGGGTTTGGGACTCATTTTCACCACCGACTTCATTTTCCTACTCTAATCAACTTCATCTTCACACAACCAACTTCATTTTCATACTTCAATATTATTAGCAATCCTCTGGTGTTTAGCAACCATGTGGAAGGTAGTTTATCGAAAACATTAATAAACCATTGTGTATTTGATTTATCACATACTTGATATTATTAGAACTTCGTTGTATTCGTGATTTCTAACATTGATACTATTCTCAATTTCCTCTGAAATTAACTAGTTAAGGCGGTGGATCCAAGATGGTGGTGCGAAGATAAAAGGCGGGGCAAAAGGAGCGTAATGGATATTCCACAAGTACCGGTTGATCGATTCGGATACTGCATGACGCCGGTGGAAGGGTTAGAGGTCCCATACACTTGACCCGAGCAAAAGGATAAAATGATGTACCCTTCAGAAAGTTCTGCAAGTTCTGAAGAAACACCATCGGCGAGACAAGACTCGTACCAGACACCTGGCTCTATCGGCACAGAGTCAAATTTAAGAATTGAAAGTGAAATGCCTTTTGATGAAGACTTGACTGCGAGTCTGTCGTTCGGGGCGAGGGCGGTGCCATTTGAGCGCAACATTCATGGTTCTTACGCGAGGTGTCCATAGTAGAAGTGGAGACCGTGGACAGGCTTTCCATTTCATTAATGAGGAAGAGCCTAATGATGAGGGTGGAAGCGGAGACTGTGGACAGGCAGAGCCTATTTATGCTACTAATGAGGCGTGGAGAAAGCTAACAACCGGTATTGATGGAGGCCCTACAAATCCGGAGTTACTCACGATTTCTAGGCCACATCGCTCACTCCATATGGATAGGAAATGTAAGTCACTTAGGTGTTTACTATTGTTAAGTCATGTTCTTTGAAATCCGACGATTCTTATTTACTATACTTTAATCCGCAGGACCGCGAGGTTCTAGAGGGATTTTACAAACCCCAGTCTTTAATCCATTTTAAAGAATATTTAAACGATCGTGTCAACCATATTGTCAACAACACCCATCTCTCACGCTTGCCGAACTGTATGCACCCGAAGATCAACATGCCTTTGATTAGTGCATTTATTGAGCGATGGCATCCTGAAACTAATACATTTCGCATGCCATTTGGTGAGATGACAATAACCATATGATGTCCACTATTTGCCGGAGTTCTGTTCATGGTCGTCTTGTCAAGACAACAATGCAACGGATAAGCTTAAGGTGGCATTAGCAATTCATATGCAAATGAATGAAGCGGTGAAATCGACTTCAAAAGTGTTGGTTTGCGTAGCACCATCGAGCAACTTTAAAAGCACAAGTTCTTCCACGGAATCACATGCTATCATGTACTTGTTGTGGTTGTTAGGCACTTCTCTGTCTGTCGACAAAGTGGACATCGAGGTTCCTGGGTTTTCTGATTTCCCTACTTAACTGAATGAGGTTAACACATACGCATGGGGCTACTTGCGCCTTGATCGGTATGAACAATTGGGAGTTGCAACCCGTATCAGCTATGCAGATAGATGGATGTACATCCTTACTTGAGTTTGCAGCTCTATATTATATATACATTTTACATAACTTTAAAAGATCATTTTCTATCAAGTATTTATACTATTTCAGGCGTGGATATACTCGTATTTTTCTCGTTTTTAATCATGGAACTTGGGAACCTCCGATAAGGATGAGACTGCTATGCATCTTATGTACAGAAGTGCACTAGAAAATGTTGCACCGAATGAAGTATGTCATTCAATATAACACGCTTGTCTTCATTACGTTTGAGTCTTTTTTTTAATTATATACTTATGTTACTTGCCTCTCGTGTAATAGGTGAGTTGGAAACCTTTTGGACTCGTGGCGGAGGAAGCAGTCCCTATTTCTCAATATAGGGGAATTATTCATTGTGTTAGGAATATACATTAGTTTTGATCATTCATCACATGTTCCTATCTTAGCTAGAAAGGTGATTAAGTACTCTTGGTTCACTTGAACATTGTAAAAGAGGAAATCACTGAGTATAATTAGTCTAGTAAATCTTGTATTAGGATTATAGGTCTCTGAGTGTAATTTTTATTTTAAGAAGACCATGAAGATCAATCCTAGCAATGGAGCTTTTCTGAAGATTACAAGACCGGAGATTGCACAAGATTTATGAAGACACCAAGGTTTAGTCTCACTCGGAAAGACTATGTCCTTAATCCTTTCTTAAGTACATTTAGTTACTTTTGAAACATGATTACGAACATATGACATCATGAGTATGGAGCATGTGAAGCCATCGAAGGCTAATGTATCCGTTGAAGACTACAGAAAGAAATAGTACATATGCATTAATTGCATCGACGGAAAAGGCTAAAAGCACGATCCTCTACGAGATATGAGACAAGGACTTACGAGTACTCATTTCAAGATAAGTATAGTGAATTTGAATTGTGTCCAACGGATAACATCAACGACTCTCTAATTCATCTATAAATATCACACACTTAGATCTTTGAGAAATACAAGAAACGATCTAACGTGCAAACTTACAATCTAGCAAAGTATTCTCTCAAGCACTCTACTACCCTTTCTACGAAAGCTTTACATTTGCTTGAAGAATCACAAGTAGTTCTAAGTTGTCACGAACCTTAACAAGAGATTTTATTAAGTGAAAGAGTTGAGCTGTCGGATAACCTTTACGAAGCTCATTCTCGGAGCGGACATCAATTACTTGGGTCGATAAAGCGATTGCCATACCTTGAACAAGTGTATTAAGTAGTCTTGTTCTATTAGGCTCTACGAAAACATATTTGAAGAGTTATACGAGAAGCCTCTCGACAAACCTTATAACTTGACACCATCGAGGTGTGGAGTAGAGGAAGTACTTGATTTGGAAAATGGGGAATAACTCAAGGTTATGAGTAGAGTGAAGTACTTAGCTCTAGGAGGTGGGGAATAACTTCGGGGGAACATTTGGTTGGGAACCAATTGTTTAAGAATCTTATAATAGGATTTTTGTAAGGTGAACTCGATTATACATTTCTAGTAGATTCTAGGTCTCGGAAGACCGAAGTGGATTAGTTGGAGGATTCATACCTCCGGATACCACTATACTTGCTGTGTTATTTTCCTTTCTGAATTTATCTTTCGAAAGCACACACTTACTTATTGTTTGTACTTACCTATCTTAAAGTCCTCCAGCTCTGAATTTAAGTATCGAAACCCCGGTTCTGACTGTGTTTATCGACAAAAGTTTAAAGACTATTCACCCCCCCTCTAGCCTTTACTTTGCAGTTATCTGGACGACAAGTGGTATCGAGGCGAGGTTCCCAATCATACACTTGCGAACCTAGATCCCAGATAGGTGAAGAAACTTTGTCCCTTACGAGGACTATATAATTTGTGAGTCGAGATTGAGAGAAGAAAAGCTAAAGAAAAGTTGAAAAGCATCTTGGCCCAAACTATCATCGGTAAGAACATTCAACTAAACAACTCTCGAAGACCCCCATTCGGAAAGGTGTTAATCTTTGAATCGGAGAAATAGGAAATGATATACGCTTCTATTGTCAAAAGCGAGTCACTTCAAGAGAGATTGCCACCTTTAAACACGCTTCAAGGCGGTGACAAGAAGACGGAAGAAATACAAAAGAAATCAAAGGGCCTTCTTGTTGAAGAAAGGAAGAAGATTCAAATCCAACTTAATGCTCTAGATATTGAGGCCAGTTACGAAGATGGAGATTCGGATAACTCGAACCTACCATCACGGTGTGTGGAATCACCCTAGCGTCGACTTGACCTTAAGAAGAATGAAATGTGTGGAGTTCTTTGAGATTCTTTGGTCCGGACTTCTCAACATAGAAATGTGTCTTATGGCTGATGAGGTAACTAACATTTCACAATTTACGTACTATGAGGTGATGATGGAATTGAGGATGCAGAGTTAATCGGGAGTGAATTGGAAAGTTATGAGAAAGAATTTACGGAAGCACAATCAAAACCGAATTCTAGAGGAAAGCAAAGAAACTCTTGAAAAAGAGGTTTACGAGCTAACTAGAATTATCTGAGAACAAAATGTTGAAATAGCCCATACGAAAAGTCGGATATCGAAAATGAAAATTTTCACAAACTAGCCTTGGATGAACTTAATAAGAAAATGATGAAGGCGCTTTACGAGAATGAGGAACTCAGAAGAAAGAGCTATCCTTCAATCTTATGCAAAGGCTAGTGACACTCTCATTATTTGAGGATTCGATCATATCACGAGATCCCTCCGAGAAAGGTGGACTTGGACTTGATGAACAATCAAGCAATTCGTCTCCTACGAAGAAGGGTGATGATAGGTTGACCTTTGTAAAAGTCAGCAGAATGGTTCTTCAACCACCTATAGCATTGGTCGAAAAGCTAGGGTAGTTGACAAAGTAAAGGAGTAGCAACGACCTTTGAAAGAACAACAAGTTCACAAGAAATATGTGGATAAGGTTTACGAAAAGAAACACAACCCTTAGACATGCAACCATCCACAATGCTATATTACTAAGAAGGGAAGAATTGCTGGAATAGGCAAATTCTCAACTATACCATTTTATGAAAATAAAGATGGTGCAGAAACTAGTGAGGGTTAAAGACCGCATTGAAGAAAGCGAAAGGTGTTGAAATGGCATTGGCTATCGTCTTTATTGGAAAAGTCCTTTTACAACAATATAAGGAAGGACAAGAACAATGGCGCGAGGCGATATTGCGTGCAATAAGCGAAGTGGAAGAAATCTCAAACCACTGAAAAGCGAATGCCAAAGCTAGAAGGAACCTAGCGAGAAGGCTAAGTTCTTTGAAAAGCAACCACTAGAAACCAGGATCGAAAGCACCAAAGGAACACCTAGAAACACCCCAATAAGGAAGATTGAGATCAAAATTACTAATTTCATTGCATCTCCTTCTGTTCAAGTTAGACAAAATCAAACTCCCAAGAAATTCACTAAAATGTGGATTCCTACTAGAAGAATGTTTAGTCTAAATGGTTCTATCTCTGAAGCAAGAACCGAACTCTTGTTTCTGTTTGTAACGCATACTCTTGGACTAAGGCTCGATGGCTGTTGATAGTGGATCTGGAAAGCACATGACAGGAGACAAAGCAAATCAGTCAACTACAAAGCTTGCAACTTGGACCGGACATCAGTTGCTAGAGGTGAATTAAATCCCTCTCACGGGATTTAGCAGCGTCGAGTGGGATCTTTAACAATTCTTGGCGTATTCGTATTAAGGGTTTGAAATACAATCTATTTAGCATGAGCCGGTTTGCGGACAAAGGGATTCCTTGTGAAATTCAAAGCAAAGTTTTGCAAACTTATTAATGAGTCAAGCAGGGCGGTCTTGGTTGCTCGGCGGAAAGGTAGTCTTTATGTTGCCGATTGGGCATGCACCCTGGAAGAATGTCTCATGGTGAGTCAATCTGGTCACCTGGAAACCTTTGGTTATGGCATAAAATAATGAGTCACTTGAACTTCAAAACTCTGAACAAACTTGCGAAAAGAGTTAGTGGTTGGCCTTTAAAACATCTTTGAAATGATGGTATACTGCACTTTTGTCGGATGGGAAACAATCTAAGATCTCCTTCAAGTCCAAAATCGGACACTCTAGTGTTAGACCACTTTGCAACTATTACATGGATCTTTTTGAATCATACGTAACTAGTTATGCGGGAAAGAAGTATGATGCAGTTGTTGTAGATGACTTCTCAAGATTCACTTGGGTTGTCTTTACGAAGCACAAATCGATGCTAGGGTGGAGATACAAACTTGCTAAATAAGCTTGAAGTCATGAAAAATGACAAGGTATCAATCGAGAGCAGACCATGGTCTTGAATTTGTCAACGGTACATAAAGGAGTTTTGTACCCGTAAGGTATCTGACATCAACTTTCCTGCAGCAAGAACACCACAACAAAATGGTGTTGCGAAGGAAAAATAGAACCTTAAAAAGCGACAAGGACAATCTTTGGTGACCTTTGAAATAAGTGAAGTTTATTGGGTTGAAGGCTGTAAACTGACATGCTACACTCGAGGATGTTTGATAAACAAACACCATGACAAGACCCTTATGAGCTCTTGGTTGGTAGATCCCTAATATTAAACATCCGAAAGTGTTTGGTTGTAGATGTTTTGTTCTTAACAATGGAAAAGAGTATCTAAGAACATTTCAACCAAAGGCGAGATGAAGGAGTGTTTTCTTGAATTTATTCTATGAATAAGCGAGCTTACAAAGTTTACAACAAAGAACAACGAAGATTGAAGAATCAGGTTCATGTTGTCTTCTATGAAGAAAGCGAGAAATCACCCTTGCTAATGAACTCTCGGAAAGGTTGAGGAACTAATGTTAAAGGATTACGAAGAAGAACCCTCGAAGGAAAAACATCATTATGTAAAGAGGATGACTACATGAAGAAAAGCATGAAATGCTGTGACAGATGATTCTCGACGCGATGAAGAATTTCCTGTAAATTTCGAAATGGGCGAAGATGTTCATCGAGCTAATGCCGGAAATGACCTCTTTGACCATGTCTGAAGCCCTCCTGCAAAAGCAAGTGTCGACATTCAACGCATATACAGCGTAGTACAAAATGTCATAGAATCTTTGAAGAAGTATCAAGTCATAATCATAGTGATTCACATTGGATCACATAGATGTTGACCTACTAGCCCCAAACCCATGATGAGATGGATCGAGGATCATCCGCAAAGGATGTGATTGGACGATCAATCAAGGTGTTAGGACTAGGAGAGCAATATCCGAAAATGCTAATTCTCTCTTTAGATGTTTCATCTCAAACATTGAACCTAAAACTATTGAAGAAGCATTAAGAGACCAGTGGATCTACGCAATGCGAGTTGGATCGGTTTGAAAGAAACAAAATGCGGAAACTAGTTCCATTTGTAGAAGGAATATCGTGATTGGAACCAAGTGGGTTTTGAATAAGATGAATGAATATGGTGAAATAACGAGAACAAAGCAAGGTTGATTAAGGATTCACGGTGAAGGCTTAGATTTTGATGAGTCGTATGCGATTGCGGTTTGGATGCGATAAGACTCTTTTCAGATCTTCTTGCTCATAAAGACTTTAAAGTTTATGGGATGGATGTCAAAGTTCATTCTCGAATGGTGAACTTCTGAGGAAGTCTATGTTGAACAACCACTGGTTTGAAGTTTCCTCGGAAAGTAGAGATGGTCTACAATTCTGACTCTATATGTTTAAGCAGCTCCAAGAGCATGGTATGACACTTAAATCATGATGGGAAGCGCTCTTAGTTCAAGTATATGTTGATGACATCATATTTGGATCTAAGGACAAACAACTTTGTGATGACTTTGCAAATCTCATGAAAAGTAAGTTCGAGATGAGCATGATGGGAGAATTGAACTATTTCCTAGGATTTTAAATTCCAGCAACTCAATGATGGAATATTCATTAATCGGACAAAGTATCAAAAGACATACTCACAAAGTTCAATCTTAAGCCTTACGAAAAGAATGCTAAGATACCTATGAGCATAGGAACGAAGATGACCTATCTTTGAATCGGATAAAAGTGTTGATGAACAGTATAGGAAATTGATAGGTTCACTACTTTACCTTCTATAGCGGACACGATATCGATATGCATTGGTGTGTGTGCTAGATTTCAAACAAATCGATGCAATCACACTACAACATTGCTATGAAAATATTAAGGTATGTGAAAGGTCTGAGTAGATGTAAGTTTGTGGTACCCTAAAGAAAGTGGATTGAGTTTGGTTGGTTACTTAGATCTTGATTATCTTTGGATCAATGCTTGATAGGAAGAGTACCTCGGGAACTTGTCAATTTAGAGCTAGACTTATCTCATGATTTAGCAAGAAACAAAACTCAATTGCAACTTCTACCAATTTGAATATATTCTTCTTTGGTTGTTGTGCAACACAAATTCGTGGATTGTGTGCTTCGAGAGATTATGGACTGATAGAGAAAACTCCCATTTTCGTGTGATAACACAAGTGCTATCACCACCACGGAACCCCGAGTTCCATGCCGAACAAAGCACATTGATGTTAGACACCACTTCGCCGAGAGACCATGTTGAAAAAGCGATATAGAGATACTTCAGATTAGCCGCGAGAAGAAACTTGGCAGATATCTTCACCAAGCCCACCTACAAGGAAAGCGGTTCTTGACCTTCAGACATAATCTTGGGTTAATGGGTTACTGAGTTGCCAAGGACCCAGAAAATGTCCACGAATCTCTAAAAGTCTGTGTAAGCAAGGTAGAAAAAAAGTAGGCACGAGAACATGCTCTCGAAGAAAGCGAGTTGTTAAGAAGTGATGCAAAGGTTACGAGTAGCAACACTCGGAAAATAAACATTATTCTGAGCGGGTATCCGGAAAAGGCAAAGGTTAATACACACTCAATGAGTAAATAAGACTAGAACTTTTAAACTTTAAAAGAGTGGGTCAAATACATTGAAACAATTTGAAGTTTTGATTCTTGAATTCAGGAAACTATTTAGTCATAAAGAGAAAAAGACACAGTATAAAAGCGAAAAAGTATAAGTTAAAGGAGTCAAACATGTCCAATGTCTTGTATTTTTGCCATTTTTATGATAAATAATATAAAGATAAGGACTTGACACTCGAGAATGATAAGCTCAACGATTAAGTGTTCCTACTCTTTACTAAGTGACACAATGAATGAATAGTATATTAAAAAATCCATCAAGTCGGCACAATACCATTTGTTATTTGATATCATTACAAGATATTCAATATAAACCCTTGATGTTATAAACGTTTGATCTCAACGTTGGCTGAGATTAAAACAAAGCAAGTAATCGTTCTGATTGAAATCACGGACATGGCCATTAAAAGCATTTAATCTGCAGTGTAAAAGGTCATTACTCACGCCTATGGAATCTGAACCGCAATTCCTATATTACCAATATGTATGTCAGATATCTATATGCCGTTGTTTATTACGCTATATATATATAGGAATTAGAAGCGAAGAACCAAACACTTTTACTCAGTCTAAAAATTTCATACTTGCATCAAAATAGCAAAATCTCTCAAGATTTACATAAAACTTCTTCTGCAACTTTCAACTACTTATGTGCTTAGTCTTACGAAAAGATAGACTAATCTCGACATTATTCTTGCAAAACTCATCTGTAAACACTCACTCAAAGACTCTATATAAGAGATGGCACCAAAAGAAGATGACTCACCGGAGAACCCTAAGGTCAGACTTCCTCATACGCTCTTCTTTGAAAAGCGAGGAGGAAAAGAACTTAAGGTGTTGAATAGCGCCTTCACAGAGAGAGTTTACTCCTTGCTCCCCGAATGGAATCAAGTCACAAGATGTGATTGAGGGAGCTTTTCTTGTGAAAGAAATATATTTACTTGATCATTTCTTCAGCCAGAGATGAAAAGCCCGATATTGGAATGTTGAAAAGTTCCCATATCTACAAGTTTACGTGTCTTGCACCCGATGGACTCTTCCACCTTTGGATGTGTTGGAGTTCTGTAACAACTCCAAAATCTTTACAAAAAGTTTTGTTGAATGATGTAGAAGAAGTACTTGCAGACCAAGTTCAAGGACAAGAAATTGTCCTAGGCTGCAAGACTTGCTAACTTATTCGATTGGAAAATCAAGGAACAATCGACGACATCAACATCGTGGATGCCTCCATGATCCAAAGTGTTAAGGAGCTATTTTAGGCAATCCAGATTAAGAAAATGCAAAAAGGTTGCTTCAGCAGAACTTTAGTTACCAAAGCCTAATCGAGAATCCCGATTAAGCTCATTCGGAAACACTAGAGTACTTTGGCTCTCATTACAGTCCGGTACATGTACGATGGCAATTCAGAGGTGGAGTAGACCGGATAAGCATGGAGAGATGGATGATGATGCATCTCCGAATAAGAAGCATGACAAGGCGGGAAACCCACTTTAATTGGGGGAAGTGCGCCTTCAACAAATTTCTTGGGCACATTGAGGAATTCCGAACTAAAATCATCAATGGCCTTTGGTCAGAGGCAAAGAAAGCCTGATATGCATTTTGGTCTCGTAAATTTTGCTACATTCCTCGAAACAATGATAGAATAACTCTCGAAGAGACCAAGAAATCCCAGTCGCCTTTCTCTTTTTGAGACATGCCTTTGAAGAAAAGGAGAATATGCTTGACCAGCCTGTAAAGAGGCAGTGGAGCGAGTAGGGAAGAGGTCTACCGAGCACTAGCTCACCGTGAACTCTCTCCAGTTTGACAAGAGAAAGAGGACTTCAAAGCAAGAAAGCCTCTAAGAGATCCCAAAGTGTAGAAAAAAGCACAACCTTACCTGGAGTACCATAAGATCTCGAGAAGATGTTGTTGACGGAGAAGGCAACACCGAAAGCTCCTAAGAATCTGCGAGACAAATTTTGCTCCGAGATGTAAATCTCCAGAGATGATAGAAATATCATAGATGGGCTTGAGCTCCCAATGCAGACGTTATGACTCGATGGATGATGTATGCCACACAAGCTATTCAAAGTCCAGATTAGAGACCCATGCGGGAGGAGGCATCAAGCTCGGCCCTCGGAAGAAAGGAGCCCCTCATGGGCCCGGAAGCAGGAAGAAGAAGGCTGGAAGAGGAAGATAGAGTGATGGAAGATGTGTTGACATTTTGGCTTCCACATTCAACATGAAAGCAAGCACTTAATGTGGGTTTCAAGAAAACCACATTCAGTTTCTCAGCAGGTTCCTCAACCTTGAGAGAGAGCTCAACTCTCGAGAAAGGGATCAAACCGAGATGGAGGACTCGAGAAAGATATTGTAGAGGGAGACCAACAATGAGCAAAGAGAGGTCAGGAAACTCCACTAGTCCAAGAGACCTGGGACCAAATTTCGGCTGACTTCTATTCAGTAACAAAAAGAAATGGACATATAGACGTTAACTTGTCAACATTAAAATGTTAACTTGTTTACTCATAAGCTTCATTTATTACTGAGGCCAACTTGGAGACACAATTGTGGGAAAAGAAAACTTATTCACTTACCCTTGAATCAAGAAGAGGTTCTCCAACCTCGAGAACATCAAGAAGAGCCTGCTCCACATGCTTAGTAAAAAAGGGTTATCTCTACGAACAAGGAATAACTAACTATAAATTGCTCTTATGTTCCCATTATTCTATAATGTCTCTTCTTGAAAGGCTGGTGAACCGAAAGTAGTGTGGAACCTGAATAATCTGATACCAAGAGTTTTCGGAGAAGTGAAAAGGTGCCACTTTCGAGGAAGTACATCTTGAAGCGCCTTCCGTTGAGAAGGTAAGTCATGGTGAACTTTCCTTAAGAAAGGATTTTGGTAAAATTCACTGCTTAATCAATATGTTTTGTTCTATCTTACGGGCTCAATCGAGAGAAGAACACTTGGATGGAGAGAATGTGATCTCATCTCCTCAAGAGAAACAAAACTCGAAACCGTAATGCTGTATTCCGAAGAAAAGGTCTCGAGAAACCCCAAGGTTTCACGAGAAAGATGCCACCGAGCTTCCTCACTTGGAAGTGGCGAAGTCTCGAAGCATTTCTTCACTTATCTTCGCGATAACAAAGTTTCTAAACATTTTTCACTTATCTATCTTTCTATTTCTCAAAGTTCATCATCAGGAGAAAGAAAAGGATCTTTGAGTTCGGACTTCCCCTCCTCACATCACAGGTATATCTGGGAGGCCTCCAGTACTTAAACAAGCGAGATGTCCAAGTTAAATGAGCCTAGTGTCGCCTACTACGGTGGACAATGCTCGGTTTACTTTTTGCACCTGACACGATACTAACACAAGTAGTTTGAACAAAACTAACTTAAACGTCTTTTCTTTCGGGCTCTCGAAATCTAGTGCGGTCAACTTACTCCAAGCCTTTAAGAAGCACACTAATTTCAAGAAACATCTAAAGTGCTTGAGTATTAATGGCGAGGAAGCGCTTCGAGAAAGGTTGATCTTTCCGGGAGTGCGAAGTAATTGACATCCCGGAGAAAAGGGCCATACTTGACTCAATCTGGGAAGACCATATCCATGCAAGTACGTTTCCCCACGAATCATATTCTTTTGCCACTTTGATGGATGATAACTTCTTAAATGAAGTAGCACAAAGACTCTAAGCGACTTTCAAGTCATCTTGATGCGTTTTCAAACTCAAGAGCAGATGGTGACCCATCCCGCCTTGCCCAGCAAGCTCCACAACCGCAATTCCTTCCGGAAAGTAAGAAGAAGTAAATGGGAGGATGATCACACTTCCCTAATGTGATCAGCACCTTGGTTTCTGAAGATGAGAAGGAAAGCCCCATGTAAAGGAATGATTACTAAGAACACTCCTTCCGAGCATCCAAGATCAAGAAGACAAGAAAAGGATAGCGATGATGATCAGAATGATGAACCCGACGCTGAAACGGCATGGATTCGTAAATTAGCAAAAGGAAGTCACCGAGAAAAAGGCTACTCCTTCCAATGCTCGAGAAAGCCCCATCATCCCTGCTACCACCAAAGTCTCATCAAAATACCCAACAGGGTTGAATTGAAGACAATGAAGAAACTCACGACCACCGAAAGTCTGAGGATTGGGAACAACGACGGTTAAGTTGGAAGAGGAGAAGAGAATCAACGATTATCGGAGGTCAAGCTCTTGTTGAAGAAAAGGAATGACTGAAACTCGAGCTTAGAAGAAGCTAATGCTAAGGAAACTTGGGCACTCCTAGATGAGCAAAGGTTGTTGAAAATTAACGCATACCGTTGTCCTTTAACTGGCGAGATAGATGCCGTGGATGACAATGATACGATGAAAGAGCATTATGCTAAAAGTGCATCGGAAAAGACCTTCTACGCGCGCTACCGAGGAAGGCTTGACATACTCAAAGGCAAACAAAAAAGATCGCCACTCTGCAAACAATCCAAAGAAAAGGATTATGAGAATGATGTCTTTGAAATAAACCCAAACTTGATCTCCCAAGCGGAAGATGAGAGGCTTAATCCTTTGAAAAAGCTAGTTTTCTCCTTAAAAGCCTCAAATTTTCTACACTCCAGTGCTTCAAGAAGTGATGAGCACGAGTCCGTAGCAGCTTGTTTTCTTGGAACTAGCAGATAGACTTGTTGCTTCCAAGACAAATCTCGTCCAATGAGTCTGAATTTCGAGAAGAGATGAAAGATTTGCATTTCTTTGTCAGATTGCTAAATAGCAACCAAAGACATAGTTTCTCTCTCGAAAAAGACTTAGCTCTCTGATCGGGGAAGAAGTATTGCTGATATGATATAATCAAGCCACTAGCGGATGCACTACTTATGCTACTCAATAACAAGTCGAGGCTATCGGTACCCCTCAAGAGCTCAACAGAAAAGTGAAAGTGTTATTCTAAAACAAGGGCTTGAGAAGAAGCAAACCAAGAATTGGTCAGGTATAACAACCTCCGGAAAGAACTTTGGAATCCACTGCGAAGCTCATGCTATCATGAGTCGGTCATTCATGACCTTAAGGGGGGAGGAGATGCACCGAAAAGGCGGAGAGAAGAAAAGAAAACAATCGAATCTCCCTCCTCAAAACATTCAAGCTGACCATTAAGGACTTTCACCTGGAGACACCCCGTGCTGAAGAAGTTGTTCCGGATCAATGACGTACCGTAAAGCTTACGAAGAAGAAAATCAAGAAGAAGGTGAGGTGTAAGAGGTCAAGAGAGAAGTACTTGCAAGCCCTCACAACCGGAACATGTTGATGATGATTTCAGGATGAATCTGAGCATCTTGATGAACATCCACTTCACAAAGAAGAAGAAGGCGAAACAAGCCCTTACAACCTCCCATACGGCGGCACAGGCTATTGTGACGGAACTCCCTTCCTCGAAATACCCGAGTGATTCAGGGACTTCCACTGAGCAAGACAAACCCAATGGCGTGAAGAAAGAGTCAAGTGATCTCGGCAGGGAAGGGCGCCACCCAAGGCTAAGGAAGGGATATTGATTTTAGGCGAGATAAACAAAAACTCATCAAGAGCCAAGCCGTGATGCCCACATCAGAGTATGTGAAGACCAAGAATGTGAAGAGTCTTCATATAGGTGCATTACGAACAAGAAAGGGTATCGGACTGGATTACGGGCAATAGCATCTACTTGTCAATGATAAGTTTCCAACTCCGTATCTTCACCGAACGGGATCTATAAAAATGGGAGTGAAGGCAAGCCAAATTTGCATAAAACATGAGCATCTTTATTTTGGCTAAACTTTTTGAGGTTGAAACGAGAAATGCCATGTGAAAGATGGACCTTTCTTTTCCTTCATCCTTTTAGTGAGCGGAAGATGTGCAGTGAAGACTAACCGGATGGTAATTTCATGTATTGGCCAAGAACAAGCTAGAGTGTTCATCCCTATGAAATACATTCCATATGACAAAGGATGAATACTGGATGAATATTCACTATCCTGGAAGAAATATACAAGTATTTCAACCGCATCTCAGTCAAAATTTTGACTAGACCATGCCCGGTGCAGGGAAAATACCATCTTGAATTGAACATTCTTCTCACGAAGAGAAGAACTACAATCTTGTAAGAGGCGACCATGAAATTTGTATCTTATCCCGGAAAGAAATGAATCTTCGTCCGGCAAGCGATAACTATGACTATGTCCATGAATGCGAGAAAAGTGGATGATTAGTGTCAACTCGGGATCCGTAGCGTCTTTACGAAGAACTTGAGGTTTCGAACCTAAGTTAATCTTTGAAGACTCTGAAGACTAGTATCTTAGAATGTTTACTTGGAGCTTGGACTTCCCGCTGCTCTAATTCATTACTTAGTTTGTTTTGTTACTTTTTTGTAATCTTCACGGATTGTATTTCTAATTTTCCTCTATCCGTAAGTTGCATCCATTTCAGAACTGTAATTGCTATCACGATCATACTCTCTCGGATACGATAATTTCTAAATAGATGACAACTTTATTAGCAAAGGTCACTTCTTGTGCATTTGGTTGATGATTACTTTGACTGCACTTAATTAGAAGCTAAAATTGAATCATCATTTGAAATGATTAAGTGGTGGATTGTTTTTCTTCTCTCGAGGATTACAACTTTGTAATAGGACTCTTGAAAGATAGTCATTGAGTGACCCATCAAAAAAGGGAGGAAATGTTGTTAAGAATATCTCAAGTTAGTTTTTATCATTGCCTAATCACATGTTCCTATCTTAGCCCTAGAAAGGTGATTAAGTACTCTTGGTTCACTTGGAACATTAAAGAGGAATCGAGTATAATTAGTCTAGGTAAATTCTTGTATTAGGATTATAGGTCTCCTGGTGTAATTTTTATTTTAAGAAGACCATGAAGATCAATCCTTAATGGAGCTTTTCTAAGAAGATTACAAGGTATTCCAGATTGTACAGAGGATTTATGAAGACACCCGATGTTTAGTCTTCACTCTTCGGAAAGACTTATGTCCTTAATCCTTTCTTAAGTACATTAGTTACTTTTGAAACATGATTCAGGATGACATCAGGTATGGAGCATGCAAGCCCGTCGAAGGCTGTAGTGTCAGTTGAAACTACTGAGAACAAAGACGTATTAATTGCATCGGCGGAAAAATAGCTAAAAGCCGCGATTCACTCTACGAGATATAAGAATACAGACTTGGAATTACTCATTTCAAGATAAGTATAGTAGCGAATTTGAATTGTGTCTAACGGATAACATCCAGCGACTCTCTAATTCATCTATAAATATCACACATAGATCTTTGAAAATCTGACGAAGAGCGATCCTAGCACAGAGCTTCTGATCCCAGCAAAGTATTCTCTCAGCCTGGTGAGCCGTCGGATTGTTTTCTTCTCGGGACCTTTTAAGTAGCTCCGTTTGATACCAGGATAAAAGCAAATCTTGGTTTTTCGTTTTCCTTGTGATGGACTGGAAGAGAAGTACTACCCTTTTCGGCTTTTACCTTGAAGAATCACTAGTAGTTCTAAGTTGTCCACGAACACTTAACAAGAGATTGTTATTGATACCATTGAAAGAGAGTTAAAGCATCGGATAACCTTTAAAGGCTCATTCTCGAGCGGACATCAATTACTTGGGTGATTAAAGAGCAAATTGCCATACTGGCGAACAAATTAATGATACGTGAAATCTTGTTCTATTAGGCTCTCTGAAGACGGCGAAGAGTTATCTTTGAGGAAGCCTCTCGACCGACATATGACACCATCGAAGTGGAGTAGAGGAAGTACTTGATTTGAAATCGAGGAATAACTCAGGTTATACGAGTGGGGGAAGTACTTGGCTTCGGTGGGGAATAACTTCGGGGAACATTTGTGGTTAGGGAACGATTGTTTAGAATCTTAGATAGGATTTTGTAAGGTGAACTCGATTATCATTTTATTGGTCCCCAGGTCTCGGAAAGACGAAGTGGATTAGTTGGAGGGATTCGCCACCTCAGGATACCCACTATACTTGTTGTGTTATTTACCTTCATTATTTATCTTAAAGCACACACACTTACTTATTGTTTACGCACCTATCTTAAAGTCTTGGCGCTCTGAATTTAAGTATCGAAACCCCGAGGTTCTGTTGTTATCGACAAAGTTTAAACTATTCTACCCCCCCCTCTAATTTTTACTTTACCTGCCGTTATCTTGGACTGACCTTACATTGTATACAAGGTTCTGAAGGCTTACGATTTCAGACCTTGCGTTATCTTGTGATTCGGATACTGATATTCCTCTGAGCCAGATAAACCCGGTCGCAGTACAAAGGCCCACCACAATAACCCTCACTCTCTCGATGTTCTCATGTTGTTGAGACTCGTTCGAGGAATTTCACACTGTCGATGTAATTTTCATCAACAAACAATTCGAGGTGCATTTGGACATGAAGCAATTAAACGTCACCGGTGAATTCGGCAATACGCATGTCACAGTGACACTTGAGAATCATTTACTCCGAGGCAACAATTTCAACGGCCGATATGGATCTATGGTATGTTTCCTAGACATTCAATATATATACGATGTTTGTTTGAAATCTCAAAATCCTTATTTGTGTGTGTGTTTTTACTTTGTAGAGGCTATGATTGATGTTGCTATGATAGGACGCATCCTCGACCAACGGTATATAAGGCCGAATGACATATTAGCGGTTGTTGATGATTTGTGAACACTTACGAAGATTTAATTCCAAATTAAGTACCCGGTTATTATGTTAAGCATGTAATATTTGATTCAAGTTAGTATCCATTGTTAAAATTATGGCTGATGTGTCGAAATCAAAGTTCTAAATTGGTTTAAGCGAGAGTTAATTCTCAATCAATAATCAATAAATTAAGTATTACAAGAAAAGCAGATCAATTGCTCCACACGAATGGGTAGTAGTGTACCTTGAAAAATAGGTTCGTTTGAAAGCAAAGGAATATTAATATGATATTGTCTAGAATGTTTTTGACTAACCTATATATATAGTGAAAGAAATTCATGACTGCAGCAAACTTACTAGCATATGCGGATTCGAAATGGCGTCGCCAGTTCTTCTGGAAGAATCAATTTGCCCTTCACATGTATTCTAATTCGAAATTTTTGGTCTTCAGCTCCACTTAGCATTCATCGAGGCATTGGAACTCCATCCTTTTAGATGTATATAAAATACACCATTTGCGTCAGTGGGGCTGATTTTAGTCAAATACCTACAAAATACACAAAACATGAAAAGCGTAACAAAATACTGAAATAAAACACATAAAACTATACTTGAGAATAATAAGGCAGTGATAAAAAACCGAATGAAACGATGTAAATCGACTCACGATGCTTGTTGTGGTAACTAATTTAATATATGTAGTTATTAAGGTATGTAGATTAATTTCAATTTACGACACATAGATTATTTAACTTTTACTTTTCATTTGAATAAATAAATACAGACAAAAAGTAGATAAAGTTTTCAATTTGCAAAATTATAAGTAACTTTTCAATTTTAAAAGCAAAAAAAAAATTACAAAACTATATATATAATCAATTTTTAAGTTAAAAATGGAAATCGAGATATGGTTGGTTTCACGATTTCCAGTTCTTTTACTTTTCTTTAATTAATTCCATATTTTTAAAAACTTTTGTATAAGCGAAATATTTTGGAAAAAATTTCATTCATTTTCAGTTATGTTTCGAAATGATGTTATTTTGTGTTCGTCGTGCATGCTAATGTTTTGTGTTTACGCAGCGAGTTATTCGATTTTCGTTAAGTTTATAAAGAGATTTTTTTAGTTAAGGGCATTTTGGTCCAAGTTACAAATATTTTGTGTTGCGTTTAAGCTAAAAGCGTGTTGTGTTTAATGGCAACTCCATTAATCAAGCGCTATCCTAATCTCTCTTTACTTATATTTAGGAGACCATGACAATATTATCTACACTTTCACAATTTCGTTGCACATGGGTTTAGTAGTTCTAATAATGATGTTTGGATGAGCCGTCTAGTCGAGGAATCTTTTGTGCAGGTCAAAGTTCTTTAGGATTTGGCTCTCTTCCTTGACGTGATTCTGCCTCGATTGCCATTAACTGAAGTGCAGGCTTCTTTATCTTCATCAACATAAACCTCTTTATCCTTGTTGACTCTTCCATCTGAAGCAGGGGTAAAGAGTGCTTTTTAATTTGTGTGGTGGTTGGACCATCCAAAACCATTATGATCATTTCATCCTTATAGCTTTAGATCGCAATCATGTTGTTTCTCCATTCTTCATAATACTCTGCAGTTTGAGCATTGGAGCATCGAGACATCCTTCAATATACACTTGGCTTATCTGAGATCGAAGTGGCTGGTGAGTACAATAGCGACATAAGGGATCTAGGTTGGTCACGAAGGTTGAACATGACTCTGATACCACTTGTTGGTGTAAACAACAAGGTTAAAGTTCTACGGGGAGGGGAGGTTGAACATACTACTTCCTCCGTTCTGAACTAACTTCCCACTTTGACTTTTGCGATCAAAGCTTTTTTAAGCTTTATTGTCGTTGTTCTTAATATGACAAATGTAAAATGTTGATTAACATATAAGTTGTTGAAAGTAAAATCACGATGAAAGTAAAATAACACTTGTTTATAGTGGTATGCAGATGGCGTAATACTTCAACTAATCCGACATGACTTGAATTCGTGGAAATTGAGGTTCACCCTGAAAATCCTATCCTTACCTAAATCCTTTTAACCTAAGTTCCCGACTTAGTAAACTTGAACCCTCTTTCTTTGACTTCTAGTCGAATACTCAGTCGTCAAGGGTTTTCCTTAACTTACCAAGTTAAGTAGTTCCTTCCTTAACCTTGTTTGAGTTACCGTGTGAATCCTACTAAGCGGTTCCTCCCTTCTTCTTACTGCGTATGTTAGTGGTTGATTTGTGGTTGGCTTTGTGAAGGCGGTGTATACTTTAATCATAATGCTTGATGACTTTGGTACACAGAATCTACATAAATTCCTACTATGTTTGCGAGGACTAAGAAATATGTTTTTGAAAACAAAATTCTTCTTGTTTAGAGGAAATAACATATAATCATAATAAGCACATTACCTCTTTACAAGTAACCCGCCAAAGCTTGAGTCTTGTAAGAGTTTTGAACAGAGTGCGAAGACATTGTTGCCAATTTAAACATGGTATGTTCGAGTGTGTTGGTGTTGTGTGTGTTTTCTCGGCTACTAAATTAATCTCTCTATTCATAATACAAGCGATCATTGTGATTTGAATCCGTTTGATATAAATTTTAACAAGTGTTGAAATGTCACTTTCAAAGAGCACTTAGTTTTTGTCCTTACTTTTTAACATGAGTGCTTTATGGCGAGTTAAAAGTTTGTCTTTCTAATTTTACCAAAATATATTGTCAAAACTTTTTATATGATTTATTACTTTATTTGTCTTGAAAAAACCTTCAAAGTGGCCGTTTTCAATCTTTTGAAGACTATATTCAATCGGTAACAATCTTGATTGGTAGTTTAATTGATGATGAGCATTTTTTACACCTCATTTAACCTTTTATTAGTTGTTTAGTTATGTTTTGTATATATTTTGTGTTACTTCTTTAAGGTGTACATTAAAAAAAACCCGTCACATACATACTTAAACCGCAACACTTGATTAATTTTTACCAAAGATACATACATGGTTTTGAAAAGATGTTAACCGCCATGGCGGGTGGGTGGCGGTTTAAGGATGTACACCACGCGCCCGCCCGCCCGCCCGCTAATAATATAAGAGTATTTATTATTAGTATTACTATTATAATCTGAATAAGTAATAATATTCGGTTTATATTGCATATAGTTATGGATTCTTACTACCACATCCTCGTATCTCAGAAGTTAGTTTACTATGACAAACATGGTTTTCATAGTTTTTGTCTGCCTACATCTTACTTAAGAAATGCATAAATGGCTTATTGTCTCCTATATACATGAACCATTGAAAATGATTATATTGATTTCACCTCTTCTTGCAATTTTCATATTACTTATTGCATGTCGATGTGAAGAGCGCCAAACACTTCCATACCCTGCTTGCAATTAAAAGCTTTTCATCTCATGCGGAATCAAATCCATGACAATTTGGTAATTGGTGAACTGGTATTTAATAGATAGATTTTATATGATTTATTGTATCATGGTGCATGTTTGATTTATGGAACATGAGTGGATGCAGTATTAGCTAATCATCTTATAGATTGATTAGTAAGAATTTAGGTTAGACTAGTATAAGATCTTTGGATAGATTTAAATATGTTTTCCTTTGTTTGTTGAATCTTCTTGAGGTGTTTGTAGTTCAATGCTTTGCTTAATCGTTCCACATTACCCAAAATCTACAAGAGGGATTAGCACCCTCAAGGTTACTACGATTTAAACTTGACACATCATTTCATTGCAAACCTTACTTGCTAGGATGAACCATTTACTTACCACCGACTGAACCATTTACTTACCGACTGTGTTTCTTTATAGAGATAAAAGCGAAGCGTTATTTTGTATGATTGTTTCTGGGGGATTGAGATAGAGTTGATTGGTTGGGTTTTTCATAAACAGAAATATTGGTTATCATTTTGAAGTACAAACTTATCACAAATCTTTGTTACTGTTTTACTTGCTTTCGATTCGATTAACTAAACTTGCATTTGCTGAGCAGTCAAGTCCATCGAGAATGACACTCGGGACAACTCATCCTTCCCTACGGTTTTCTGTGGGCGCGTCTTAATTTGTAAACTTTATTTATAAACAAATTAAAGACTTGGTGGTCGACCTACTTTATCTCACATAGGGATGGCAATGGGCTATGCGGGCAGACTTAAGAGTCGGGCGGACATATTTAAAAGCGGGCAGACCTGGAGAACAAACTGAGCCTAGTAGCCATACGAGGATGATATTAACCACATGAGCCTTGAAGTTTACCCTATTTTTTAAAAGTGCATTTATGTTGCCTAAACTGAAGGAAAGACACTGTACAGAATCGATTTAAATTAGACATGTCTGTAAACTAGTTTTGATTAGGCTATAATTGAACAACTGAAGGAAAAGAACACTGATTAAACTGCATTGGACTGTTGAATAATTTACATTATGGCATTAGGGTGTATCAATATTATAGGAAATATACTTGGTATAAGCTGTATAATTAGACAGGTTATGTTGATTAAATTATGCCATACCTACACTGAAAGGAAAGACTTATATTATTTTAAGAATGGTGACATGCATTAAAAAGGTTTATAGTTTGGTGCCGCATAATAGTAATACGATTGGTTGATCCATATTTGGAGAATCACAGCGGGTTTCTGGTAGGAGGTTATAAGAAGAAAACAAACTTGGAAATTATTGAAAACATTGGGGGAATCACTCTTTTGAGAATGTAGTTATTGTGATAAGTGATTTTAATGAGATGTTGAGCCATGAGGATAAATTAGGAGAGTACCCGACCCGGAATGGAGACCTTCTACGTGATTTTTGGGGAGACTTTTAACACACAATGACTTAATAGACCTTGGGTTTAAAGGTTATCCTTATCACCAATCGGAGAAGTGCAAAACACTATAAAGGTGAGATTAGATCGAGTTGTTGCTCGACCTAGTTGGGCGCTCTGTTCAGTCCACCCGTCAGCTGTTAAGTGATGGACATCTAGCTCTTTCTGCTTGGTGGTCCCAACTCGGCCATCAAGAAACCAACACATCGGCGACCAAGGCAATTCCGGTTTGAGTCGGTATGGTACGCGATCGATGAAGTGTCGGGGTGATTTGATTCTTGGGATTAAGAGGAGATGAAATTAAGCATTGTTGGACATTGATTGGGTGATGAATTGGAGCAAGAGGAGTTATCCCAATGGGTTCTGAATCAATTGGATACTCAATTGGAAAAGTTGAGGGCTTTGCCGTGCAATTGCGATGTGAAGGAAGCATGATCACGAAAGACGAGGATATGTTGAATGAGGAGAAGAAGCTTTGTGGCGGCCAGTGAAATCACAATGGCTATCGGTGATCGTAACACAAAGTTTTTTTTTCATAGCGAACCTTCGAAAGAGCTAGTCGAATTAAATTTTGAAATTTGAAGGATAATCACGGGTGTTCTTCGAGCGAATTAGAAGAATTTGGGGGAAATTATTTGTGGGGTATTGTCGAGGAAAATTTTCAATAGTATTGAGCCAGCCAGAGGACATCAAAGAGGGTTGTGAGGACTATGAGCTTGAAGAATTCGGTACTACATGTAAGATTTATCGTTCACTCTGAACGACCATCTGACGCACCGATATGTTCTACGAATCTCCGGTCGATGGTATCGCTGCTTTTATTTTATTAGAAATTTTGGCATATTCTTGGCGAATGTTATTACGTGTTGAATATCTGAACAATGGCGGCTTGAACCCAATTAAATTATACCCACATTGTTCGTATTCCTAAATCTGTTTGATTTGATTACCCGATTCGAGACCCATTATTTGAAGTAATGTTATTTTAAATAGCTTCTAAAGCTATCACAAATAGACTCAAACCACATATGTCTAAAATCATAGCCAAAACCGGTACGCTTTTTGTGCGAATCGATTTATCACGGATAATGTTTTAGTATCTTGAAATCAATCATTTGTTGAAAAAAACGAAAAGCAGATTTTTATATGGCTTTGGTATTGGAATATAGGTAGAACTTATGATCGGGTTAGTGGCCATTTACGGAGCGTGTCTTGTCTAGATTAGGTTTTGAGCATTCTTTTATCCGATTGAGTATGCTCATGTATTGCTTTCTGTTTCTTATTACAGCAAGAATAAGCAGGAAGATCTTTATTGTCTGACTAGAGGTCTTAAATCAATCCTTGTCTCCTTATCTGTTCCTTTTATTGTCTTGAGGCTTTTAAGTGCCTTGATTGTGATCGTGAGTAGAGAGTAATAAGGGGGTGTCGGTTTGTCCTTGACTCCTAGTGTCTCTCATCTTCTTTTTCTTGATGTCTGTTGATTTGTTCTTGAGGCCACTAGGAGGCGGCCTTGGAGATTAATATGCTTGCATAAAGTATGAAATAGTATTTCCTCGGGGAGGTTATCAACTTAGACAAGTCGATGGTTTTAGTCGGAATATGGGGGAGGAAGATAGAGATTAGGCGGTGTTACTGTGAGAGTGGTAGACAAACATGAGAATATGTGGACTCAGCGGAGATGGGAAAGTCTAAGAGAGGTGTTCGAATTGGTTCTTGATAGAAGTGTGGGCTAGAACTCAAGGAGGTTTGGAAGAAGCATTTGTCTAGAAATTTGGGGAAGGAGATTATGATAAAGGCGTGCTTCAATCGTTCTGACCTATGTCATAGGTTGCTTTAAGTTACTGGAGCCTCCTTATTGAGGTCCATTATCTTTCTAAATTTCTGGTGGGGAGATGGGAAAAAAAAATAAAAGATTCATTTGAGTTCGATGGGGCCAGCTACATGTGAAAAGCGATGGGGTATGGGTTTCGGGACTTGAAGTTCTTTCAATTTAGCGTGTTAGGTAGAGCAAGTGTGGCGCAATTAAATCTGTCGTATCCTTAAGCATTCGACATGATATTTTGGATGCCTACTTATAATCAAGATAATATTCTTGGAAAAACGACAGGGCTATAGTGATATCCGATTTCAAATTTTGATAACTTCGGAGGAGGCGGGGATGTGGCGGCCACAATTTGTGTTGGCGGGAGGATATCGATGATGTTGTCGCATTCCCTTAGTGCTTCGAACTCGCGATGTTAAATGCGTTAGTTCCATGCAAAAAGCGGACATTATTCTGTCGCGTCTTGCGTATTATGTTGCTAGATCCATAAAGAAAGGCGGAACGTGCCCATTAGTACGCTCTTGACCCATCGGAAGAGTTGGAGATTTGTTTGCATTACATATTCCAAATAAAATCCGAGTCTTCCTTTAGGCGTATTAACCTTAATGAATGCGGATTCATCTGGTGAAAAGGAAGATTATTGTGCTTCGATTTGTCACATGTGCTTAGCGGATTACGAGTCCATTGTTCATGTTTTACCATTTGCCATTTGTAGCGTTTAATCTGGGCATTATTTGGTTTGCTTACTCTTGCATTCTCTACTCGGTTTGATAATTTATGGGATTGGATTGCTTTTTGTCGAACAGACCTCTCCACTTTCAATGATTTGAGATGTTTGTCGCTTATCTTTGGAACATTTTGGAACCACATAAATGTCGATTAGTTCCTGCGAAGGGAAAACAAAGGGAGCCATTGGGGCTGGTGAATTACACGAGGACTTCCTCAAACAATCTGGCGGCCGCAGTCCATTATCACCACTTGAGACCACTGGATCCTGACATTGGTAACCTCCCTCACGGGCACCGGTAAAGAATCAATGTCGGCGCATCGATACTAAAATCTTCAAATCTGGCGGTATAGGGGTAGTGGTGATGATGCAGGTTTGTCGCAGAAGTCTGTTTAGGCGTGGAGAAAATTGATTATCTCTTATGCGAATCTGCGAGACCATAGATGTGTTAAACATCTTTGTGGAGCCATTTTGCTTGATGCGTTGCATGATGTAATGATGTGACAGCGCCTCTCGATTATTCGAGCCGTAAACTCGATTGGGATACGCCTGCTCCTTTCGAGTCATATTGTGGGCCGAGATCAAGTCGAAGTTATTTGTTTAATTCTATTCGGTTTCTCATGTTTTTTAAATCTGACTATCTGATGTACATGTGAACTTTCTAAAGCAGGTTATTTTGTGATAAAGGAAGAGCTTTGATGATTTACTTTCTTAGTTGTGAACCTTTTTGGCATATTTATTTCTTTGGTTGAATGATATTGCCATTTTGCTCTTAAAAAAAAAAAAAAAAAAATTACTACTAAAATAAATCACATATCCAATCTATCGTAATTTATGTCCCTAAATTTATCATCAAAAGGCCAATACATTAACATGCTTCTAACATATTTTTAAATAACTTACATTGAAGTGAATATACATATGTTTATATAAAATTATAAGACAGATAAGTATATATGTGGTCTCAGACCCTAGAGGACAGGCAGGCTGGGCCACGTGGAGGCTCCAACCCAGGACCGAGTAGTCCATGAACCCAGATGGGCGGAGATTCGAATGCAGTCCCGGGCAGGCCGAATGGGAGTGTCATCCTGTAGTCTCATAGATTTTTCCCTTGACCAAGTAAGCTATTTAGTCTACTTGCTAAAAATGATCTCTATCTTGGGCATTACATAAATGCTAAGTGCTTGGTGACTTGGCTTATCAACATCTTGGTAGCGTCAAAGTGGC